>JAJIBD010006617.1:0-142437 GCA_021461705.1 Cryptotis parvus | reverse complement strand
AAAGTGCTGCTTTTTCTCGGGCCTGAAGAAAACAGAAGCGATTGGAAATGCTATTTATGAAAGTCAGTTAACCTGTGGCTTAGCTGAGAGGTATGTGTTTGCCCTGCTTCCCTGTGCGGTAACGAGAATCTGTATAGAGTCAAAGGCCAACTACCAGAAAAAGGAAAGTGGTTGCGGAACCTCGAATTGCACAGATCAGAGTTTACCTCGGGCCAGAGTGACAGTACAGTGAGCAGGGGGCTTGCTTTGTGTGCGGCTGGCCCCGCTCTGATCCCTGGCACCCCCATCATTCCGAGGCCCATCAGGGAGTGATCCCAGAGCTCAGAGCCCTGGGCACCGACTGCCAGCTGTGGCCTGAAATATGAAACAAACACTTGTTACAACTCAACTTTTAACCTAATCTCTTTTTTTTTTTTTTTTTTGCAGTGGAAACTATTGAAGGTTTTCAGTGTTCACCCTACCCTGAAGTTGATCAGTTTGTTCTTTCTTTGGTTAATAAAAATGGCATTAAAGGAGGTAAAGATAATCCTTTTCTTCATATTAGGTAATGGAGTAATAATATATTAGAAACACTGTTTGTATTTTAGAATACGGACGTTGGAACTACTTTTTCCCAGAAGAATTATTGGTTTATGATATTTGTAAATATCGTTGGTGTGGAAAACATTGGCAGAGCCCACAAGAGTAATAATATCATGTAAGTAATGTTTAACAAGTGTGTGCTTAACCAACACGGTATTTTAAGTGTTATTTTTATTTTTGCTTTTTGGGTCACTCCCAGTAATGCTCAGGGGTTACTCCTGGCTCTCCACTCAGGAATTACTCCTGGAGATGGTCAGGGGACCATATGGGATGCTGGGGTCGAACCCAGGTCAGCCGCATGTAAGGCAAACGCCCTACCTGCTGTGCTATTGCTCTGGCCCCAAGTTACAATTTTTAAGAGAAGTTGAGAATATAAAAATAGTTATAATAGGTTTAATTATAATTCAGTCAACATTTAATTTATTCATTTTGTTTTAAATATCTAATTACCTTGTTTCTAGCATAGGTGGATTTATTTTTGGTCAGATTCGGCAATGCTCAGGGGGTTACTCCTGGCCCTGCACTCAGGAATACTCTTGGCGGTGCTTGGGACCATATAGGATGCTGGGGATCAAACCCAGGTTGGCGGGTTTGCAAGGCAAATGCCCTACCAGCTGTAGTATGGCTCTGGCCCCAAAAGCCTTGACTCTTAATCTTTGCTCTTTATGTTTATTATAGTTTTCACCAGTTCTTTTGTTATATGTCTAAAATTCTACCTTTTATTCTAAAGATCACTTTAGCTGTTAGACATATGTATTACATTTAATATGTAATTTCAATTTTAGTTCTAATTTGTGTTGGTTTCCCTTGAGCCATTATCTTAGGAATGTTTTAATTTTTGTGGTTTGAGTATCTACTAGCTGTATTTTTATTTCTAAACGTTTTATAATAAGTATGTTGTATAAATTATACATTCTTATAAATTTGATGAGTCACATTAAAGCTCACAAGTTTATATAATTGTTTTATATTTAAATGTAAAGAGTTGCTTCAATTATTTCAGCCTATACATATCAATTACCAACTTAATAAACTAATTTTGTCATTAGAATTTCCATATTTTTACTGAATTTGTGAATTTTTTTTTTTTTTTTTTTGCTTTTTTTGGGTCACACCAGGCTATGCTCAGGGGTTACTCCTGGCTCTTTGCTCAGAAATTACTCCTGGTTGGGCCGGAGCGATAGGCCAGTGGGTAGGGCATTTGCCTTGCATGTGGCTGGCCCATGCTGGCCCGGGTTTGATTCCTGGCATCCCATATGGTCCCCCAAGCACTGCCAGGAGTAATTCCTGAGTGCAGAGCCAGGAGTAACTCCTGAGCATTGCCGGGTGTGACCCAAAAAGCAAAAAAAAAAAAAAAAAGAAAAAAAAAAAAAAGAAAAGAAAAGAAAAAGAAATTACTCCTGGCGGTGCTTGGGGGGACCATATGGGATGCTGGATGCCCTACCAGCTATGCTATCGCTCTGGCCCTTAATAATTGTTTCAGTTATCAAAATGTTGATACCATGACTTATAGTTTTGAAATTTTGCCTGTTTTAAAGCTATCTTGATAGTTACAGGTGAAGAATTATACATTCTGGAAAAACTTGTTGAAATAGTTTTGTTCTGGGCTGCCTATTTTTTTTTCTTTTTCCATTTCAAACATATCTCTTGCTGTAGATAGCATGATTTTGTTTTCTACCTTATCTGATAAGAGTTTTGTTTTTAACATCAAGGATTTTGGTTGATCTGAAAAATGAAGTTTGGTATCAGAAGTGTCATGACCCTATATGTAAAGCAGAAAACTTCAAATCTGACTGTGAGTATTTTTTGTATTTAGCATAAAGTAAAAAGTTAGGCATTTGTATATCTGTTATAGTATATTGTATAAAATTGCTTTATTGTATTTCTGGTTCAGGTTTTCCATTACCTGCTGAAGTTTCTCTCCTGTTTCTTTTCAAAGAGGTCAGTTTTTCTTATTACTACTTTAACAGTATGAATGAGCCATCAGTGATGTCCAGGTGTACCTGTCAATATTCGGGGACCAAACTAGGATTCTTCAAGTTTTTTCTTTTGTTTTGAAGCCACATCCAGGGCAAGCGCCCTAAACTCTGCATTCTTTTAGTCATTTTTACACCTCTAGATTGGCCTGGTCCTACAAACTGGCCTAAGGACTGCCCCACCAGCTTTTAAGTAGTTTGTATCCACATAGAAATATAGTGTAGTTATATCCTGTCTCAGCACATACCTAATGTTATTCTTTATCAGTTCTGCATAAGTTATAGTATCTATTTTACCAATCTAAGAGACTTTTAAAAAAGTTTCCCTTTTTTCCTTTTTATATTTCTTTAAGCAACTATCTGTAGAAGAATTGGCAAAAGAGTATATATGCATTTAAAATGTAGATATTACTAGACTGCCAAACCAAAATTTTTGTCACAGAAAAAATTTGTCACAGAAATCCCATCTCACTGTAGTCTGTGGTGGGTCTCTAAAATTCATTCCTCTCAAATTCACATTTTTCTCCTCCAGTAAATAAATATTCCGTGCTAGTTGCATACTGGTAAGAATGTGCCAGAGGAGGTCCGGGGTATCTGAACTAAGGTGGCGCCAGTATTTGAATCAAACCCTTTCCGAGAGTCTGCTGAGGATTCTGGCACATTACTGTTAACGACCCTAACGAACTTGTCTTATAAAACCTTAATTCCACATAGATTGAGTAGATGATAAAGTTGTCACAAATCCTGACTATGCTTTTTCTCCTAAAGGAGGAGGAGGACTTTACCACGGAAGCAGCTGCGGGCAGTGAAGCCAGGAACCTACGTGAACTACCGAAAGGTGCATCTTCTGATGCTGGCTGGGATAACGGTGTGGATGAAGCTTATTTTTTGGAAGCTACTGAAGATGTTGAATTAGCCGAGGCTGCAGAGACCAGTCTTCTCAGTTTTAATAGTAGAGTGGATGAAATTCCTGATGAACTAATTATAGAAGCTATAAGGAATAAAGACGGAACAATTACAGGAGTAGCTAATTAACTGGAAAAAACCCACATAATCTTAATTTATTAAATAGATTTATTGAAAATTGCCTTTGGTGTACTTAAATCTTCACTTCAGCTTAAACATCTGGAGTGAATTAGCTGTCATCATAACTGTACAGTCAAACAGAGGCTAAACGTTCCTTCCATTTAATTTGAACCACTTTATAGCTCCCCAAGGAATAAAGGTACTATTTCAGAATGCAACAGGGGCATGCACTGATCCTCAGAAGCTCATTCCTGGTGAAGCAGCGTCTCTAATTGATGGTTGATATTCTGCAGGTGGCTTTCGGCTCGCCAGAGGGTTCTTGCTTTACAGAGCAGCGCAGGAAGGCTGGATGAATCATACTGTTGAAGGGGAAATGCCTGTTAATCTAAACAGCAGACTTAATTTATGAAGAGCGTTCCATTAACTATTGCTTGCATTTTTCAATCTAGGATTACTAAGAAAGAACTGGTTCAGGTCATTCCTTGGGACACATTTCATTATGTAAGGCTGCTCTCGTCCTATGTCAGATGAGATGTTTCAACTGTGGCATCTGAGTTATTTAGAATGGAAAATTATTCCAGGGGAGAGGTTTGGGGTCATCTCAGGGCTTGTGAGAACAGATAGGATCCATAAGAAAGTTACTAACCCAGAAAAATCTATTTAGGTCAACTGAAAGTTAACCAATCAAGTTCAATGATTTTCTATTTTCAGGCCATATTCCTTATTCCTGGTGAGATTTAGGGGTATCTGCTACTGTACTATTGGTCCCCACTTGGTGAATGTTTTGTCAGTTTATTCAATGCTTTCAAGGTGGTTTTTTTAGTAATAAAATCCGAGCAGAATTCAGTTTAACATTTGAGTGCCCGATGTGCTGAAGCTCCCTTAGCTAGCTGCCTCAAGGGAGAGGGAAGAGCAAACACCTGGTCCCAGGTTTCTGGTAAGTGCATAGAAAAACTCAAAAGGTCTGCAAAGCTTGAGGTGCCTGTCAGGAGTATATATTCCAAGCGAGAGAGGAACCGAGATCTCTATTTTGAAACAAACTTTAGTTTGTTTAACTAAACAGTTGGGTTAACTGTCGTTGTCTAATATGTAAACAATTCCCAGGTCAGAAGAATATAATTTATACATTATATCTTACATAATTTTCCCATAACATTTCTAAGTCTGAGCTATTTATAACAACAGCCAGGTGCTACAAAAATGATAAACTATTGGGCCGGAGCGATAGCCCAGTGGGTAGGGGCGTTTGCCTTGCGAGGCGGCTCATGTGACAAAAAGCAAAAAAAAAAAAAGATAAACTATTTATAAAAACAAATATTCCCCCCAATGCCCTTTTTGTATTCTTCAATTCCTAAAAATATTTTTTCAGAAATAAGATTTTGGGCAAATATATTTTAAAAGAGGTTGGTCTTAAAAATATGGGCCATCTTATACTGACAACAGTTGCAATAAAAAAGCATAGCTCGTTTGGAATTTGTATGAGAGGTATATTTCCTTTGAATTTCAGTACTCTAAAAAGTGAAATCCTCAAGTACCTCAAAATGGGATGATAACAAACTTTCACTGATGTACAGCCATATCTCCTGGACACACTGAAACGTGTCTATTCCTCAAAGCTTCTGACACTAGGAAGTAATTCTGAAGCAGCGTAAGAAAGCAAAAATGGACATTACCGTTTCCTTTTATGTTCGATCTCTTTTGAAAATCAGAATAACCTTGAAGTTGTTTTAAATTAGATAAGAAATATGCAGCATTACTAAGGGTGGCTTTTTTCTCCTTAAGTTCATCATATGTTGTTTGTAGTTGTTTCAGCTGTGGTTCTAAACTAAAACAGATGACATAAGGTTAGTTTATGGGCTCAGCCTGAGAATGTAAGTACTGAGGGGCCGTAAAGCAGCAGAGGCTAGACTGGGATCTATATTTTCCCCTCTGATAGGTTATACAGTACAATTTAAGAATCATCAAGTCTTGGACCTGACCTTGCACACAACCCGGGCTCGATCCCAGACATCACATATGGTCCCCCTGGAGCCTCTGGAAGTAATTCCTGAGTGCAGAGCCAGGGTAAGCTCTAACCATTACCCGGTGTCCCCCAAAAAAAAAAACCACGTCATTTTTTAATAGCAGCCATAGGTTCCTGGAAACTACAGACTTTTTATTGGGATGCAGCAAAGCGGCACTCCAGCCCCTCCGGCTTATCTCCTTGGAAATGTTAACTTCTGGGTGAAACAGCAGATTACTAATTCTGTCACAGGCTAATCCAGCGTTTTTAACCAGGGGCCATGTGACCAGCATAGACTAGATTTGGGAACTAATGGAAATCAATTTGTCCCTAATAAACTCTGGGCGCAGATTCTTTAAAACTGAGAACTTTGACTTGGGACGCATTCACAGGCATGCCACTTGGAGATGCCCCAACATCAGTGGGGAAAAACTTAATGTTAAAACTTTGACACTGAATTGTCGTAGGCCAGTTCCTTTGAAGCAATGTCTGAGTATGTTACTCATTCAATCTCACAACACCCAGCAGAGTATAGGGCATGTTTTGCTCACTGAGAGCCGTGGGAACTGGCACTGGGGAGGCTGTGTAACCCTGATCCCGGCATTTACAGTCAGGCTGTCTGCCTTGTCTCCGCTTATGCTGCTCTCAGGTAGGTACCACAGGCGGGGGGGTGGGGAGCAACTCAGTACCGTAACAGCTTCCTTTTAGCAAAGATAACTCAGGTTTGAGTTTCAGTACTCTAAAAAGTGAAAACCTCAATGATAACAAACTTTCACTGATGTACACCCATATCTCCTGGACACACTGAAATGTGGTGTCTGACTATTCCTCAAAGCTTCTTACACTCTAGGAAGTAATGCTATCTTCTGAAGCATGGTAAGAAAGCACAAATGGACATTACTGTTTCCTTTATGTTCGATCTCTTTTGAAAATCTGAATAATCTTGAAGTTGTCTTAAATTAGATAAGAAATGGGAAGATGCTGTCATTGGCGACATCGATGAAGAATACAACCGACTGGTTCAACACCTCCATGATTACGTGAAGAATGCCGAGAGAGAGGACACAAAAGGACGCCTGTCTTCACAAACTCTCGAGCTCATTCACCAACATGGTAAGGTGTGAGCCTTAGGTGACCATATGCTTACATCCAAGCTTGCACAGCAGTGCAGAGAAGCGATAAAGGAAGACCTCAAGGAGAGAAGAGCAGAAGTGCTGGAGGATACAGTGGAAGCCGGGAAAGCATTCTCAACGCCCGCCTGTCCTTCATCAACTATAAGACAAAAACGACTGCCCTCCGACGTCCTGATGGATCTATCACATCTTCCAGAAAGGAAATGGAGAAGATTATCCATGACTTGTACTCAGATCTCTTTGATAGCCACGTCCACCTATTCACATACCAAATTCTGCAGGATTGATATGTCATTCCCAACGTTCTCCCTTCTGAAATCCAACATGCCATTTTGTCGGTTAAGAAAGAAACAGCATCAGGCCCAGACAAGATCAAACCCGAACACCTGAAGAATCTGCCTTCAGTACTCATCAATACACTGGTTCGGCTCTTCACACGTTACCTGTCTGAATGCAAGGTGCCCTCCCAATGGAAAACCAGCAGGACAGTTCTACTGTTCAAGAAGGGAGACATCCACGACATTGGCAACTATCGCCCCATCTGCCTGTTGTCCGTCATCTACAAACTGTTCACTCGAGTCATCCTGAACAGGATTGGCAGAACATTAGATGAAGAAGAACCATGCGAGCAAGCTGGCTTCCGAAAAGGATTCAGCACAATTGACCATATCTACAGGATAATCAAACTCAGAGGTCTATAGAGAGTTCAAGATGCCGTTCTGTCTCATGTTCATTGATTTAAAGAAAGCCTTTGATTCTGTGGAGACTGAAGCGGTCATCGAAGCCCCTAGCCCAACAGGGCATTCAAACCCAATACATCAAGATCCTTCGTGAGCTGTATTACAGATTCACCACCAGGATCTCACCATTCCCACAGGGAAGTGATCATTGACGTCACAAGAGGGGTTCAGCAGGGTGATACCATTTCACCAAAACTCTTCAGCGCCACTCTCGAGAACATCATGCGACAATTAGAATGGGAAGGAATGGGAGTGAAGATAGACGGCTGGCAACTACACCACCTCCGCTTCGCTGATGACATCGTTCTAATAACACTAAACATCAGCCAAGTGGCACAAATGCTGGCTGACTTTGACCGAGAATGTGGAAAGATAGGTCTACAGCTGAATCTGAAGAAAACTATGTTCATGAAAAATGAACTAGTTCCTGAGGGCCCCATTCACTCTCAATGGAACAAACATCTCTGAATGCAGCAGCTATGTGTACCTAGGTCGAGAAGTCAACATGATGAATGACCTAAAACCTGTGCAGGAGGAAGAGAGCAGCATGGAATGCCTTCAAAAACATCAAAGAAATAATCAAAAGGACAAAAGAACCTCCGGCTCCGGGCACATCTCTTTGACTCCACCATTCTCCCTTATATTAACATACGCCTCAGAGACCTGGGCCCTACGAAAGCAGGATGAGAACGATATTTGGGTCTCCCAAAGAGGAATCGAAAGAGTCATGCTTGGAATATCACACCTCACTCAAGTGAGAGAAGGAATCTGGAGTTCCAACCTCGGGTCTCGTTTGCCAGGACATCAAAAATCAGATGGGCAGGTCATATAATGCAATCTGGAGACGACCGCTGGGCCAGAGCCATTACAGATTGGATCCCACTGGATGTCAAAAGATCACGTGGCTGCCCACCTACAAGATGGTCAGACTTCCTTATCAAGAACTTGAGTGAATGGTTCGAGGCTCTTAGTATTCCTGAAACAACCAGATGCCATTGGGCCACACTGGCCACGTGATAGGGTCAAATGGAAATATTACTGGCGCCTGCTCGAGCAAATCGATGAATAACGGGATATCAAGTGATCAACTCAGGTTTGTTTGGGGCCACACCCTGTGATGCTGAGGAGTAACTTCTGGTTCTGCATTCAGGAATCACTCCTGGTGGCCCTCAGGTTGCGGAATCACTCCAGATGGCCCTCGGGTTCTGGAGATTAAGCCCGACTGGCTGCGTGCGGGGTAGGCACCTTACCCTCTGCATAGTCGCTCCAGCCCTGAAACTGGCTTTTCGATTCAACACACAGCAGCAAGCTTTGTATTGTGGCCACACATGGCAGGATCTCGAGGCTACTTCGGGCTCAGGAGCTGTGTATTGTGGGTAAACTAGCCTGGGTAAACTATATGCAAGGCCTGTGCCCCACCCCGGTAGCACCTTCTCCTACACCTACATGACACGTTGCAGTTAGACTCTAGATACATTCTCAGAGAGGATTTTGAGATCTTACCGAAGCAGTTCATCCTGGACTTCAATCAAATGCTGTCTTTTCTTTTCGATGTCTGAAATAATCTAAATGCAATATTTTTTCAAATTACTCTAGCAAATATTTGAAGACTAGTAGTACACTGTATCAGGTGTTGGAAATGCAATAGGAAAAAGATGACTAGTTCTTACCACCATTCACCCTTGGTGTAATAAGGAAGACAGATGGACATGACATGCGGCCAGTATTCACTTACAACTCATGATACATGCTGATGATGGGAAAAAGGAACTGCAAAGTAGCCAAGATGACTCTGAAGGCGTGGAGGCCAGATATTAACTCCCCTTCAGGCACTAGTAAGGAGTCATGTTTATCTTTGTACAAGGGAAAATTTGGAGCTAGGCGCATTATAATCCGGTTTTTACTTCAGAAGGTGTATTTCAATCCTACATATCACATCTCAGTCATCACTTTTAGTGACTACCTAGTACTATGTTGTCTGGCCAACCAGACAGTTGCTTTGTGTTTACACATAATGCAGATATAACTGGTAAGCTACTAAAACTGAAGGTCTGTAAGTGCTGAGAGGAAAAATGTACATTTCAGATACAGTTCTAGTGTAAATCCAGTGGGACAGCTTCACTTGATTTATCCAGAGTCGGAGTCAGAACTTCAAAGGCCATTTCATGCAACCATAAGCAAAGTGAAGGCCGGGCTGTGGATTTGCTGATTTCTCCCTTCTGCCTTGTATCTGGTTTTCAGGGTGCTGCAACCCTGTCCAGCAGAAGCAGTAGGAGAAATGGAGTTTCCTGACCTCCGACCGGTAGTCACAGGCTGCCTTTATACTGGGACAATTCTTACAAGGTTCTGCACTTTGACATCCATAAAAATGATGAATGTAATATTTTTAATACTTAATCATATGATTATTTTAAAAACTTAATAGCCATTCACAAGCCAATATTGGGATTTTGAGAAGGCTTGATTTTCCTATCTTGGATTATAAAAGCAAATAGGCGGCTAGCTCCCATCCTTAAGCTGACAATAGCAATACTAAGAATCTTTCACAGGTCCTGACATGCACAAAATGTAAAGCCTACGCTGTGACTGCCCATGTTGAGGTACTGTAAGACATGCATGCAGTGATTTACCTTAGCATTCTTTCTTTTCAGAGTTTTCACCTTCTGAGCTTCTTTAAGCTACACAAAATTTAAAAAAATGGTATTTTCTAAAATGAAACACTTAACATCACATTTAGGTTAAAAAATAGCACGTGAAACACAGATTCTTCTCCTTACTTATCTAACTGCCACTGAATGCAGAGTTTTTGCTTCTGGGGCCACACCCAGCAGTGCTCAGGGTCAATCCCCTGCGGGTTCTGGAAGCGATATGGGGTGCCGGGGATTAAACCCTGGTCAGCTGCCTGCAAAACAAGTAGCCTACCCACTGTACCCTCTCTGCCCTTAACTGTGATGCCTCCAGATTAGAAAATTTCAGACTAACAAATATCGTCAATGAACTTACCATTCTGATGAGCTCTTCTTTAACACTTGAATGGAATTTATGGATGATCTCCTTAAATAATTTAGATTCTATTTCTTGTCTATAGGGGAGTAAATAAAAAAAAAAAAGATCAAGCTAGTTATCCTATAAAAGATTTGAAAAGGTATGTTTCATTTGCTTTGCAAACCAACATATTACCATCTGTTATATGCCATTTTGAACATTTGCTCTGCACTCAGGAATTACTCCTGGCAGTGCCTGGGGACCATATGGGATGCTGGGGGTCTAACCTGGGTTTGTGGCATGCAGGCAAGCATCCTACTCACTCACGGTACCCAGCCTTAATATCGGAACATTTAAGATGGCAATGATCGGCCTGTTCTTTCTCAGACTGAAAAAAAAGATGGGGGGGGAGTATCTCAATGAAAGGAACATTTCCCCCTAAACTCATGTTGATTTCATTTGCCATTGGCCAACCCAGGTTAGATTCCGGTATCCCATATAGTCCCTGAGCACTGTCAGGAGGGATTCCTGAGTGCAGAGCCATGAGTAACACCTGAGCATTGTGGGGCGTGGCCCCAAAAATCAACCCACCCAAACAAAAAGCGGGTACTTAATTCTAGTCTTTTCCCACTCTAATACAAAGATCAGACTTTAGCCCATTCTCACAGCCTGCTAAACCCCGTCAACTTCTTTCAAAACTAAAACTGACCCCAAACAAAACCTAACCTAGGTCCCTGTCCTCGGGGAGGGTCCACTCTCCAGGCTGGCCAAACTTACGGCAGAGACTCTACCTTAGCACCATCACACGCCTTCTGAGAGGGGAGGGGGCAGGCAGGAGTGTGGCTCAGTGGCTGGTGTGTGAGGCCGTGAGCCCTGGGACTGCTCCTCTGGGCCAAGGATGGTCTCCTGCACTGCCCTGTGATTCCCAGAGCCACAAGTGTGGCCCCGGTGAGCACGACAACCAAGTGTGTGATAGTGAGCACCCCAAGAAGTGTGTAACCCAGATATACAACAGCAAAGGGAAGGAGCAAAATTAAAGCATCCTTTCAACTCAAAGAAATCCTCAGTGACAGTTTCTCCGTTGGGGGCAGATCTATTAGGAGGAGCCACCCGAGAAGGGGACGATGTCCAGGCTCTCACACACCACCAGTTCGGCATAGCACAATGAGGCTTCTTTGCGCATAGGTCTTCTCTAAGACCTCATAAAAAATAAAAAAAGGGTGGTAAGAAGTGTTTCTAGAGACATCAGCAAATCTTGTTCCCCAGACAGAAAGTTAATGAAACAGACCTGAGTGACAGGGAGCCTAACTGGCCGCAAGCAACTCCCGGAGAGACCGTGCCAAGGGCACTGCGGGCAGGCCTGACCTATTACCTATTCAGGGTTATTCCGGGAACTGCGTGGCTTAGGAGAACCAGTGGGTGGAGCCCCGGGTGGGAGCCCTGGGGAGGTTGGAAACGGACCCCATCCACTGCAAACAGACTGCAATGTCTAGGGAACTTTTCCCAGGATTGATCATATTAGGGAACAAAATAATTTTCTTGGTTTTGGGACACACCTGGCAATGCTGAGGGGTAATTCCTGACTCTGGACTCGGGGACCATATGGGACGCTGGAGATTGAACCCTGATCAGCACGGGCAAGGCAAGCACTTGACCCGCTATACTATCACTCTGACCTCATGTTTTAATAAGTCCTATTAAGTATTTTTTCTGATCACAATGAAATAAAGCTGTGTGTCCACAGTAAAAGTCACCAATAGTTGGAAGCTAACACTTCCGAATAAGCAATGAGCGGAAGAAATCACAAATAAATTATGAATTTTCAAATGATGAAAACAAAACAATATACCAAAACATAACGGATGCAGAAAAACCAGCGCTTAGGTGGAAGTTAACAGACAAAATGTGTGCACCTGAACAGACTGGCGAAGGTGCTGCTTATTAATGGGGGAGAGCAACAGGCGGCTGCTTTGCCAACCTGCTGGGGGTGCCCTGAGTCTCTGTACCCACAGAGCTGTCACGGTCTACTCCTGCAACTCTACAGTGTTGTAAGGTAAGAAAACCAAGTGTACTTCATACAATTGAAAATTTAAGTAAGCTATAAACGCTATTTTATAAACACAAAGAAAAATTAAAATAGAACAAATTAAAACATTCTATCAATACAAGTTATCATTGATCCATAATGTAAACGAACTAACAGTTGAAACTCAAAGATTGATATTTTGGGTTTTAAAAATTTTATAAGGAAGATGTAAAGAAGAAGGCAAAATCAGGCAAATGGTAGCAGAAGAAGCTGATTATGAACACTGGTATCAGGTAAAATCAATATATATGTGCTTTGGTGTTTGGCCCATGCCTGCTGCACCAGGGGACCATGTGAGTGTCAGGTCGGCTGCATGCTAGGCAGTGCCCACCTGCTCTCTCCAGCCCCGGAATAGACTTTAAAGCCAAAAAAGGAAAAAAAGCATTTTTAGGAATGGAGAGGGTCATAACATAAAATGCATAAATGATCAAGTGGCTCACCTATGAGACAAAACGATTTTAAGGTAGTTGCCTTGCACGCAGACAACGGGGCTTTGGTCCCCAGCACATGACCCTGAGCACGTCTGGGGTGTCCCTGGCAGTACTGTGTCCTCAGGCCCTTGCAGTAAAGTACTGCCATGGGCCAAGAACCGCTGAGCCGCATGGGAGTCTCCGTGACCTCACCCCCCTCGCACACAATCCCCTAATGAATACAGTCTCTAAATATACGCAGCACAAATTCACAGAACTACCAGGAAAAAAGAATAATACTAATTTCTTTTTTTTTGCTATTTTGGATCACAGGCGGCTATGCTCAGGGGTTACTCCTGGCTCTGCACTCAGGAATTACTCCTGGCGATGCTCAGGGACCCATGTGGGATGCTGGAGATTGAACTCGGGTCAGCCGTGTGCAAGGCAGATGTCCTACCCGCTGTACTGTTGCTCACTGTCTTCACTGTCTTCCCGTTCATCATCGATTTGCTCGAGCGGGCCCCAGTAACATCTCCATATGTCCTGTCTCATGCTAGTAGCGCCCAAGGGCATCTGCTTGCTCCAGGAACATAAAGAGCCTCAATCCATTCGGAATGAGGACTATAATTGTTACTGGTATTTGGCATATATATGAAATGCAACATGGGTAGCTTGCCAGGCTCTGCCATGCGGGTAGCATACTATTGTAGGCATCTCTAAGTCCAGCATTTATTGATGAACCGCGTGGCCGCTGATAGGCTGGTCTGCTGGGTGGAGGTCTGAGGAGAGAGAAGTCCGGATGTGGAAAATGGAGGCCCTCATGGAGTGGGGGGGTCGTCTGGCTTGTTGCGAGGCTCTGCTGGGATGGTGGGCCAGGGCTAGAACCCACCATCCCTCCCGGGTGCCTCGTGAGCAGCTGGTCACAGGGAGAGCTAGTAGCAGCTCTGCCCCATGTCTGCAAGTCTCTGGACCGGCATACCTGAGCCGGATTTAAGAAAGACTGCCGCAGGGGTGGAACTCGATGAGCCGGGCGCTGATAGGCTGGTCTGCTGGGTGGAGGTCTGACGAGAGAAGTACGGATGTGGAAAATGGAGGCCCTCATGGAGTGGGGGGTCATCTGGCTTGTTGCGAGGCTCTGCTGGGATGGTGGGCCAGGGCTAGAACCCACCACTGTTGCTCAGGCTCCAGAATAAACAAGTCATATAATATTCTCTATAGTTCATGTGTGAGGCCATAACAGTAACTTCAAACCGGGGCTGGAGTGATAGTACAGCACGTGGGGCATTTGCTTGGCATGCAGCTGACCCAGTCTGATCCCTAGTTATCCCAGATGGTCCCCCCAGCACTGCCAGGAGTAATTCTTTTTCAACTTTATATAAACATTGTGATTTACAAAGTTGCTCATAGTACAACTGTTTTAAGTACTGGTGCCTGCTTTAGCAAATATATGAACACCATGAAGACAAGTGATTCAATATATCCAGGAGTAATTCTTGAGCGCAGAGCCAGAAGTAACTCCTGAGCATCGCTGGGTATGACCCAAAAAAAAGCAAACCCCAAAAAACTTCAAATTAGAAAAAAGGGTCACTAGACCCTGGGAAATGCATGTTCCCATCGTATATTCACCTAGCTAGATCAGTGACTGATAGTAGTGTTTCCACTGGAGTAAAAAAGGGGAAACTAAAAAAAAAAAGTATTCAGAAGGAAGCTGGAACATAATGCAAACAAAAATGTAAATTAAATTCACATATTTGGATATACAAAAACATGCCACTACATAATCCATAGGAGGAAGGAAAAATCCTCATGGAAATAGGAAAAAACCCCTAAGACAACACTAATGAAAACAGCAAGAGCTGTAGGATGAGCACAGCAGAAATGGTGCCCCCGAAACCACAGGCCACGGGGACTTACGCATACTGCAGGCAGACGTTCTCAAAGGCAGACAAGACAACACCCAACTCCATGATGTCACTCCTTCTCTGTCCTTCCAGACACCACGCATGCACATAGCTGGAACGATCTAGAACATTTAGGTAAGTCACTTTATAGCAATTATCAGTAGCTAGGCTCTAAGTCCAGGTTTCTCAATGAAACACAAATTCTTTACTGAAAAGTCTCCCGACACACAGGACAGACACAGAAACCACCCATTACCCCGACACTGGGGGCTGCCCGGTGCTGCCCTCCTCAGGGGCACTGCAGCTCCAGGCTGCCGGGCCTGGGTCTCAGGAACATGCTCGACTGGCCCCTCCTGCCCCAAGGAAAGGGCAGATGAAAAAAATACCAACACGGGCGGGAGTACAGTGGGGAGGGCATTTGCCTTGCATGTGCTCCACCCGGGTTTGATCCCCAGCATCCCTTGTGGTCCCCTGAGCACTGTCAGGAGTAATTCCTGAGTGCAGAGCCAGGAGTAACCCTTGAGCAACACTGGTGTGACCCAGAAAGAAAAAAAGAAAAATATCAACAGTTTATGACTTAAACTTAAGAGAATCCTAAATCTTCCAAAAACTCCTAGAAATAGCTCTGTATGGTAGAATGGCAGGCTACAAAATCACCCAAAAGTTCATGGCTTTCCTATATGCAAATAATGAAAGAGAAGAGGATATTAAAACAACAATAAAAAAGTGGCTCAGGAAATCAAGTACCTCAGAATCAGCTTAACTGAGGATGTAAAAGAACAAAACAAAAAAAAATCTACAAAATACTACTTCAAGAAATAAGAGAAAAACAACAAAAAAACAAACATGAAAGTATTTTAAAAAGTAAAATTTCTTGAAGTATATAAAACTATTCTGTACCTGAGTCATTATTTTTTGGTTTCTTCCTTTTTCTGCGAGCTGTTTTTTCTGAACTTCCTACAAGAAAATAGCAATAATTTTTATTAGCAAAAATGCCTTCTTTTAAAATCTAAGGGGCCAGGGAGATTGCACACGGGGCTGGAGTGCATGTGGTGAAGCGCGAGGCCCGTAGAGTCAATCTCAGCAGTGTGTGTGGGAGCTCTGCCCTCCCCATCCCAGACCACACCATGGCCTTGGGGGCCCCCCGGCACCACTGGGTAGGCCGGAGAAAGGCCTCATCACTGGCCCGGCACTAAACCGTCCTGCCTTGCTGGCTCAGTCTAGCAGGGATTTCCCTGTCGGCCACTGAGACCAGCTCGTGAGGGCCAAAAGACAGAACTAAAGGACACAGAAGAAGTTTTTAATTATAAAAAGCTCAATATATTATTTATATGCCTTAGTTCTAAGTTTAAGTGTTAGTGATGTAAATCAGTTGTGTGGGGCCAAAGTGATAGCACAGCGAGTAGGGTGTTTGTCTTGCATGTGGCCAACCTGAGTTTGATCCCGGAATCCCATATGGTCCCCTGAGCACTGCCAGGAGTAATTCCTGAGCATTGCTGGGTGTGATCCCCCTCCCCAAAATTAGATAGGTAGATAGATAGATGACAGATAGATAGATAGATGATAGATAGATGACAGACAGACAGATGGATAGATGGATTGATTGATCAATCAATCGATCAGTTGTGTGAATTAACATGAGGAAGTAAGGGAAGGCGAATGCCCTGGGCGCCCTCTCCCACACCAGGGCCGGCTTCCAGAGCCATACAGCGAGGAACCACTACTAGGTTGGCGCTGAAAATCCGACCTGGGCTCGAAACAAGCTGTACAAAGGGAGCATCACAAGCTCTTGCAGGGTACCCTGAAATACCTGGCCATGTAGTGCACAGCGACGAAGGGAGACTATTTACATCCTGGGGTTCAGAACATAATGGGTCAAGAGAAGAAAAATTACTCTCAGTTAATGCGGGGATAAGATCCGCTCTCGGGAGTGCAGGCTCAGGGCGCAGCTATTCCCAGCGTGGCAAGAGGTGGCTCTTGGGGGGAATCACCTAATGGTACGCTGAGGGTGGAAAAGGCAAAGCCCTGTCGTAGACTTTAATTTCCTAGTCACGAGGAAGAAATCTTTATTCAAACACGAAAAATGACATATTAAGAGCTTAATCAAAAGACAGTATATGTGCCGAATCTTCAAAAAGAAGACATATAACCAAGAAATTTTGTCAGTTTTGTTTTCCTGCTGAAAAGGATGGGGGTGGGGGGGGGGGTAACACAAAATGAAGTTGCAAAATATTTGCCAAAGAACTTTTTTTTTTTTTTTTTTTTTCTTTTTTGGGTCACACCCGGCAATGCTCAGGGTTTACTCCCTGGCTCTTCGCTCAGGAATTACTCCTGGCAGTGCTCGGGGGACCATATGGGATGCCGGGGATCGAACCTGGGTCAGCTGTGTGCAAGGCAAACACCCTACCCACTGTGCTATCGCTCCGCCCCCCAAAGAACTTCACACTCACATTTGTGAGTGTGTCCACTGAACTTGGACACACTCACAAATAAAATGTTATGCGTGCTTTCATTAAAAGTGGGACTGGAATTATTAACGATATTTTAGTTTTTCTTTTTTGGGTCACACCCGGCGATGCTCAGGGGTTACTCCTGACTCTTCCCTAAGAAATCACTAACTTGGCGGTGCTCAGGGGACCATATGGGATGCTGAGGATGGAACCCAGGTCGGCTGCGTGCAAGGCAAACATCCTACCTGCTGTGCTATCGCTCCAGCCCCCTGTTAATAATAATTATTAATGATAAAGATACAGCCATAGCTCAGGATAAGAAAAGTTCAAAACTGAAGAAC
This sequence comes from Cryptotis parvus, assembly GCA_021461705.1. Lineage (NCBI taxonomy): Eukaryota > Metazoa > Chordata > Mammalia > Eulipotyphla > Soricidae > Cryptotis > Cryptotis parvus. The sequence continues at coordinate 124,805 of JAJIBD010006617.1, read as the reverse complement.
AGAGACCCAAAAAACAGTACCAGTTATCTTTGGGTAATGGCACTGCAGGTGGATTTTTTTCTTCCTTGTCATGTCTCCTAAAGCATGTATTTTTTGAGGAGAATTAAATGCAGGGCTATTGCCCAGCCGCAGCATCCCAAGCACACGAGTCCCCCACTCCCCAGCCCTCCGTAGGAGCAGCAGCAAGAACGGCGAGTTTATCCTTTAAAATCAAGAACCTGAGGAAATACTTGACTTTGCTCCGAGACAATTTCCAAACGTTTCCTCCTCTCCAGAGAAACAGACTCTTACCAGTGGGCTTCCCCCTGCTTGGGCCTCTGGCTCCACAGCTGACCCGCCATGCAAGGAGTCCTGCTCGTCAGCAGTGGCCGGCTTTCCGGATGCCTTTTGAAGTCTGGGGAGGCTGTCACCGAAATGGTTTTCTGGGGTACAATGATTTTCTCCACTGGCTCAACTTGGCTCCATACATCGAGTTCTTCACTGCTCTCAGATTCATCGATAACTGGCTTGTGTTTTCTTTGTGGCTTAGGAAAACACAGTGCACAGAGTTTAGAAAAAGACACACTTATACTGTTCCTATTGTATGACAGATAATAAGGTCGCCATGTCTCATCTTAGAACTTCAAAACTAAATTTCACAGAGAGCCACAGATGTAATAGATAGCACAGGCCCTGCACATGTGAGCTCTGGGCCAGTGGCACCAGAGCGGGGAAACAACACCCAAAACAGCCACATAACTTTTTTTTTTTTCCACTTTTTTGGGTCATACCCGGCAATGCTCAGGGGTTTCTCCTGACTCTGCACTCAGGAATTACTCCCTGGTGGTGCTCGGGTGACCAAATGGGATGCCGGGGATCGAACCAGGGCTGGCATGGGCCCGCAGCGTGCAAGGCAAATGCCCTACCCGCTGGGCTATCGCTCCGGCCCCAGCCACCTAACTATTGGGTCAGACAGGAAACCTAGAGAAAGGAAATGCAAACAGCTACTCCCAACCAACCCCCAGATCTTCCAAAACCACAACTTAAAAACCTGTTTCATAAGCGTACTGAAAACAGACAAGGGTGCGTGGATTTGTGACTTCTTTGATGAAAAATACCACGTGTTATAATTAAAGTCATCTTCTAAACCATGCTCCCCCTCGGAGGACGGACACACTAAATAGTTTCTCTACATTCAATCTAAGTAGGATAGAAAACAGCTTAGATCCTTAGAAAAGGGAGTTCCAACATACCTTTGGCTTTGCATGTGGTTTTGCAGACTCATTTTCACTCACTTCGTTTTGAGAAGTGTCTGGACTGAAGCAAGAAGCAAGCCGTCAGGGTCGTGAACAATTTCATTTTTTCACTGACAGTAAATGGCCCGCCCCATAGGAAAGGATTCTCCCCTGGCACAGCAGGCATGCCTCGCCCTAGACCCCCTGCTTGCGCCCACCTTCCACTCTGGTTTAGCCTCAGGAGTCTGGGGGGCTCCTTTGTACTTCAAACTAATAGCACAGAGTAGGTAAACTGAGACCAGAGCTTGGAGGCTTTTTCTTGGGGGTGAAGGGGAGGTGGGATGTGGGAAGGAAGGGGGTAGTACTGCAGCAGCAACAACAATAACAACAAAAATAACAAGATTATAGGCCAAAAGCACAACCATTAGCAGGATTAAACTGTCACCCATAAAAATAAAAAGGAACAAAAACATCAGGTACCTTCCTTTACCCTCTAAAGGTTTGTGTGTGTGTGTTGTGTGTGTGTGTGTGTGTGTGTGTGTGTGTGTGTGTGTGGAGCTCTGATGTTCTGATGAGATTTCTTTCATTTAACCCAAACAAGGCTTATTAATCTCCACCTCAAAATGCATTTGCAGTGAATGAAATCACTTTAACTGAGCAGGCATCCTCAAGGAGGTCAGTGTGATGGCCCGGCTGGTGCGGGCAGAGCAGACCAGGGCCCATGGCTGGCACTTGGGTGTGGCAGCGTGGATCCGACTCTGGAGTCCTGGGAGCATTTTCCCAAGCCAAGCAGGGAAGGGAAGGGAATGGAGGTGGAAGAAGGGCACGGTCCTCCGGAAGTCTGGGGAGGCAAGATCTGGGCAGTACGCGGGGGGAGAGCACTGAGGACAGAGTCATCGACACAGAGCAAAGGCCCTGGAAGAAGGAAGACAACACCCCTGCAGAGGATCCTGGAGCTGGATCCTCTCCTGGGGAATGTTGGGAAGCGGCCCCAGCCCCTGCATCCCCTGCTCCTATCCTCGGATGAACCCTGCTGGACTCAGAGGAGTGTCTTTGCGCCGAATGACTGCACCACCCAAATCGAGACTCCACACGTATCTGGCTTTTACTCTTTATTTTCAGGAGCAACATGTCCTAGAAAAGCTAGTCTCTAGAATAACCGAGTACCTAATACGGACCCACACGCATACAACTTTAGTACGACTTCAGTAAGAAGCGTTTATCTCTGCCTGAAGGGTATTTGTGTCAAAAGCGCAGTTTGGCCACTTTCAGAGAATGTTCAAGAACTTGAACCGAGCTTACAGCCCAACTGAGGGGAATTGCTCGAGTAAAGCTCTCCAATTAGTGTCACAGCAACTGAAAAGTTCTTCACGGAATCAGTTGTTCTCAGGTTGTCTCTAGAATTCTGCCGACTGATGTCACCCCTGCCCACATACATTTGTGAAATTCAAACCAAGCCTCCTGCAACAATGCATACGATGTATATAGCCACCCTGGTGTCCTGCTCTTTACTGGCCATGAGCCTGTCCCCAATAGCCCCACACTGAAAACAGGGCTCATGCGACAGTTTGTCAGAAAATTTATGCTCTCAAAATATTCTCCTCCATCCTTGTCTCAAAGGAAAATCGTCATTTGCAGTCATGTTTTCTGGGATAACTGGGCAGATGTCTAGTGATTATAGGCAATATCAATGATTGAACATTTAAGTTTTTATCTTGGTGTTTTGAGGAACACAGAGCTGACTCCAAAGGTCTCAAACAGGCTTTAGTTTTGCCAGCTTCTTACAGGCCCGTCATCATTATCTTGACTATAAACAAACCTTTATTTGTTATAAACAAGCAGTTATAAACACACTGCTTGAAACAGAATCTTACTTTCTTTCCGTGTCTTTTCCTTGAGGAGAGCAAGGGCCGGATGGGCAGGGAAAGGCCTCTTCGTCAGCATAGATGGCAGTGCTGTGTAGGGGAGGATCTGTAAGAGACAAAGGCCCACTTTAGGAACTGGCTTACCATGGTGAGACACCTTAAAATGGCGGAGACAGCAATTTCTGGTTCACAGTAGCAACAAGTCTAAATTGTCACACTTCCCTATTTTCTAATTGGGGGGCAGGGGGCAGGGGTACTTCCCACGCAATACTCAAGAGGACTCTGGGACCACTCCCAGCAATACTCCATCAACTGGACCAGGTCGGTGTTGAGGCCCAGCACACGGTGCTGCTCAGGGCTAGCCCCAGCAGTGTGTGTGTGTGTGTGTGTGTGTGTGTGTGTGTGGGTGTGTGGGGGGGGTGGCAGGGAATAAACCCAGTCCTTATAAGCATGCGAGGCATGTGCACTTGGCCAACAGTCAGGAGCTGGATCCCCCAAAAGTTTCCTCCAGAAAGTTTTTGGGTCCTTCCCCAACATTAATTTTTAAACCGTTCTGCCAGCAAACTACATGTGACGCCCCAGGTCTGTGGCAGGTGTGTGCTGACTGCACAGGGAGCGTCTGGAAGCAGGGGAGGGCTTGGGTGACACCTGGTGGTGGTCAGGGCATTGGCTTTAACGGAATTGCTATTAAAGGCAGGAAGTCTCAGAACCTTCATGCACCCCACCTGGGAGACACCACCCATTAGGACGAAGTCTAAGGCTGTGGGTTGCCTGGCCCCTCCCGGCTCTCTGGCCCCGCAGTGTTTCTCGCGCAGCATGGCCAGCCAGTGCTTATGAATGAGCCAATGGCCCTTTGGGGAGAGGCCAGTCCCCCCCCACACACACACACACACCTCCTCTCCCACAACACGTTATCTGCACGCCTGAGCCTGTAGAGGACTAACGCTGGAAGGAAAGACCCATGGACACGCCTAGAGGAGTCCGCCCGCCGTGTAGAGCAGCAGCACGGGAGACCTACTGGTTCTCCCAAGTGTCCTCTGTGCTAGGGAATTTAAGGAGAGGGAACCCAGGGCAGAGAAGGTCTCTCAAAGCACTGGGCCGGGCTCAGTGCCTGGCAGGGCCCGGTCCCAAAGCGGGTGGCTCTCTTCCCCCACCTCAGTGGCGCAAGGCCAACCAGGGACTCAGGTGGTCTACGCCGCAGGACCAAGCATCACTGAGAATGGCGCCTGGGCCACCCACCTTGCCCCTCGGAAAGGAAAAAATATCATTCCTCTTCTGCCACGTTTTAAGCCCCTTTACCAAGTGACTGTTGGCAGCGTGGAGTGAGAAGCAGATTTCATATTCCTCTTGCTACAGAGCAAAAGGACAGGGGGAACTACAACGCCTTGCTCTAGAAGCAGTCTGCTCTGATCAGGTTTAACACGGGTTCTAGTTCCAACGTACCTAGAGGTGAGAAAAACTCCAATCACCAAATACGCCTACCAGACTTACCCAGAGACATTGGGGTTCTTATAAAGCTATCCTCTGCTTTTGCTAGTAATCAGCCTAAATGTTGTTGCTTATTGATGTCATAACTTTCAGATAAAGATTTTAAAATACTGACCAAAGGTTTCGTAAGCTTCTTCCTCTTTCTCAGAAATGTCAGTAAAATCAAACACATCCATTGTTTTGCGCGTCTGGCCAGCTTTCTAAAAGCAAATACAGACACTGAATTGGCTTTAACAAAGAACATCACAAAACTCATTTGGCAAGAGCACTCCCATGATCCTCTGAGTGCTGCCAGGAAGCACCCCCACTGGCATGGCCCCAATCAAGCAAAAAGTATAAAAAGCACCCGCAGCCCACTGGCACAAACACAGCTCACAAGCTAACAAGCCGGCTGCGCTCCACTCACCTGGAAGCAGGGGGAGAGGTAAAAAAGACCGGAAGTGGCCGGGCGTAACTGCTCCATGCACTTCAAAGTGTGAAGTTTACTAGCCAAAAGCCACTGAAAGGCCAAAAGAGAAAGAAAACGACAGAGACTTTCCCAGCAGTCCTGGAAAAGGTGGAAAGTTAGCTGGCCCCAAGAGTTAACTTCGGGCTCAAAGGAACTCCGATGAGAGTGGCAGACACAGCAAACCGTTCCAGCTCCAGTCCTGACTGGAGACCGTTTACCGAGGGCTCCGCTGCCACCCTGCCTGCCGCCACGGGGCCTCCCGCTGGAGCACCGGAGCTGTAAGCAACAGGGGCGCTGGAGAGGGACACTCAAGAGTCGCAAAGATTCTGCGGATGTAGCCAGTGGGCACCGCCAGGGAGGAGCAGCCTCTGAGGACACGGCGAGACCCTGAGAGAGAAACACTCTCCTCAAAGGCGAATGTCACTCTCCGAGGCCAGCTGGCGGTCACGGAATCCCACGCAAGAGTGTTAAGGGGCTGGAGCACAGAACAGCGGGTAGGGTGCTTGCCCTGCACATGCAGGCCTGGCACCCGAATCCCCCCACCCCATGTGGTCCCCTGAGCACAGAGGCAGGAGTAGGCCCTGAGCACTGCAGGGTGTGGCCCCCAAATCTCAAGTTACAGAAAAGGTTCTGCCTGCAATGTTCACTAATTTTAAGACGATTCTAAATTAAAGTATAATGCAGGCTAAGTGGGGTATTATAAAATCATAAACAATGGCTGAAAACTCAAATAATGTGGAGTTATGCAACAGGAACAAAAGCGAATTACAGAAAGCTGGGCACCTTTCATCAATCGTTCATGTAAATGAAAATAAATCCAACCCAGTCCCAGAAAGGAGTTGAAATGGCTTACGCCAGTCGTTTCCCTCTACCAGAAACCTGGGAAGCAAAGCAAAGCACTCTCTGCTGTAACCGAACCCGGCACTGCTCAGGCAAAGTCCATGAGAGGCTCCTGGCTGTCTTGCCAATTGCCAAGAAACATCCACCCAGACAGAAACAGGCAACTTACATCCTTGCCGGACTGTGTTCTTCCTACAGTGTCCTTGGAATATGCACGTCTAAACAGCAGAGAACATACAAGAGTTAGGACAATTTAAGCCAACTGGGGAAACACCATAATCTGCAACCCCTTCATCAAACAGAAAAAAAATCTGAATTTGCTTCTGTGCCAGGCTCAGAGTGAGGGGAACCTTGGAAAATCCAAGTGAAAAGAGTACCAGCGGCAGCTTCTGTTCTAACAAGGTGACTCTGAGTGGGCTTCTTTGCCTCCCTGAAAGACCAAGCCATGTTGCGTGCAGAACCTTTAGGCCCGCCCCCATTACACGCCTCCAGGCAGGTGGGATACCTGAAGCCAGATGGCTGGAGTGAGAACTTCCGTAGACCAGGAACCCCCCCACCACACCCCCCCGCCAGCCCTCTGATGGCCACTGCTTAACTCCAGGCTGCTCTATCTAGGTTTCACACCCCCAAAACTCAAAACTGCGTGGACAGACTAGTGTCCACTGTGAAGTACTTATTTTCCTATATCCTCTATAGTAGTACTAGGGTACATTTTCCACAGTACACCCCACATCACTCAGAATCTGTGAACACCATCAACAACCTTTACTGTACTGCCCAGACACACAGTGCCTAATACACTCAAGTTGCAACCTATAACAATCATAATGGTAAAGCAATGCAGGAATTACGTCCAAGCTCCATAAAGCGAAGCCACCTGTCAAGAGAAGCCAAGCAATACTGATGAGCTGGATGATTTCTCTGATAAGCAATTTCAAGAGAGTTGTTAAGAATGCATGAGGAGCTCAAGGAAGCAATGGAACACAGAGCCAATAAAATGGAAGAGGACATGAAAGCAGAAGTGAGGAAAATGGAAATGAAAATGCAAGCAGAAATAACAGATATTAGAAATGAGATGGGGAAATGAAAAACTCACTGGAAAGCCTTCGTAGCAGAGTAACAGCCGCTGAGGACAGAATCAGTGAGCTAGAAGATGAAGTGCAGAGACTTTCTCGGCAACAGCAGAAGATGGAAAAAAGACTCACAGTAAATGAACAGACAACAAGAGATAATCGAGATGAAGCCAAAAGGAATAACATAAGGATCATTGGAGTCCCAGAGGGAACAAGAAGAAAACCCTGACAAAGAAGCAACTATCAAAGCATCATAGCTGAGAAATTCCCGGAACTGGAGAGCGCGTGCTCCCAGATTGAGGAGGCTCGAAGGGTACCATCTAAAAGAAACCCAAATAAGAATACCCCAAGACATATCCTAATATAAATGACAAGAACTATAGATAGAGATAGAATACTGAAAGCTGCAAGATCAAAGCAGGAAATCACATACAAAGGAAAATCCCTAAGATTTACAGCAGACTTTTCAGAGAAAACACTTCGAGCCCAAAGACAATGGTGGGATATCGTGAAAAGACTCAATGAAATGAAGGCTTCACCAAGAATTCTTTACCTGGACAGATTCACATTCATATTTGAAGGAAAGATACACAACTTCATAGATAAGCAACAGCTTAAGAACTTCATAGACTCAAAACCAACTTTAAAAGGACTGAAGGAGCTGCTGTAAGATAAGACAAACCCTAAAAATGCAACAAACTTATTCAAAAAATGGCACAAATCCTATGACAATAATCTCTCTTAATGTCAATGGCCTAAATGCCAATAAAGAGACAAAGAGTGGCAAAATTTATTAAAAAACTAAATCCAACATTCTGCTGCCTACAAGACACACATCTAAACAATCAGAGCAAACACAAACTCAAAGTCAAAGGCTGAAGACAATTCTCCACGCAAACAACTCCTCCAAAAAGGCTGGTGTGTTGGGGGCCAGAGCGATATCACAGTGGGTAGGGCGTTTGCTTGCACGCAGGCCCACCTGGGTTCGATCCCCAGAATACCATATGGTCCCCAAGCATTGCCAGGAGTAATTCCTAAGCGTAGAGCCAGGAGTAACCCTGAGCATTGCTGAAAAAAAAAAAAAAGGCCAGTTGGCCATAAGTATCGACAACTAGACTTCAGGCTGAAAAAGGTTAGAAGGGACAGTGAAGGCCATTTCTTAATGATTAAAGGGATGCGTATACCAGGAAGAAATTACACTCCTAAACATATATTCACCCAATGAGGGGCCAGCAAAATATTTAAAACAACAATTACAATTTTTGTAATTGTCAAAAAATAAATAAATATAGATAGATAGATAGATAGACAAATAAATAGATAAGTAAATAGATAAATAAATAAAAAGAAAGACCAAGCCACGATGAGTGGAAGTTCGGAACATTCATGGAACTCCCAGGTCTAGGAATGACTTTTTCTGAGGTCGGGAGTACTCCACAACCCCCAAGAAATGCATTTCTGAGAGGTATCACGGTTGTTCAGCGTATCTGTAGAAGAGACCAATGCCACAATTTGGGGAGAGAGCACCTTGTCTTTGCACCCCTGTTCCCCCAGACCTCACCCTGGGCATTCCTCTCTGTCCTTGGCTGTTTGCTGCCACTGAACTGTTTGGAGGTTGGGCTGACGCCCCCTGCAGAGCTGGTCCAGAGCACTGGGCCTCCTCATGCTGTCTCCTATAGCTTCACGAGTTGCGCGAATAACATGCGTCTGATGAAATTCAGAGTACAACAAAATCCTTCTAGAATGCAGAGTCCTGGGTTCTGTCCTCAGCGCCCTTCAGTGTCCCTCTAGCCCGGCTAGGAGTGACCCCTGAGCTCAGAGCCAGGAGCAAGCCTAAAGCACCACCAGCGTGGCACAAGCGACCCCCTCCCCTCCATAGAGCAGAGTCCAGCTCACAAACTTGGAAGGAATCATTGTTGGTCAAATCATGTCACTGATGGATAAAGCAGCACATTTTTCTCCTCCAGGGATGTGGAAAGTTCAAATCCTGTTTTTCTTGTCTCTGAGGTCCCAGGATGAACTGTCTGCAGAGGTGAACTAACATTTTAGTCCCTGACACCCTATCTCTGGCCCACAGGAAGATAATTGCTGCTCACAGTCCCAGTGGAGAAAAGGGAATCCATAGGGCAAAAGTGGCCACCCCGACATACAGCTAGAAAGGAGAGGAGCAGGGTAGCGCGTTTCTGGGACCGGCCTGTGCCAGCCTGGGTTCGATCCCGGCATCCCATATGGTCCCCCGAGCACCGCCAGGAGTATTCCTGAGTGCAGAGCCAGGAGTAACCCCTGAGCATCGCTGGGTGTGACCCAAAAAGCAAAAAAAAAGTCCATCAGCTCCAACCCCAAGCCTGCTCCTTCCACCCCTTCCTGGGGCCTCTGCTGGGTTTTAGGCCGAGGGCATAATGGCCCATCATCAAGAGCAAACAAGACTAGTGGCAGGACTGAAAACCAGGCAGCGAAGCGGCGGGACTGTGGGCTGCGTCCTCTGTCCCAGGAACGGACCTGGACTCTCAGCAGAGCCCGGATGTGGGCAGAACAGGTTTAGTTTCTGAGCTACTATGTGAGACACTTACTCCACAGCATCTGACATGGACAGAAAAGTAGCAAGAACCGGGCCGGCATCTCCTGTGCCTCCTGGGTTCAGGTTCATCAGCTGTGTTCACGTTCCCTCTGGGCAAGCGTGTGGGGAGTAAGCTGGGACACTGTACCCTGACCCCCAACATCTGTAGGTGGCTTTCCTGAGGAAGGGGACATTGTTTTGCATCGTCACAGCATCGTTTCCTGATCAAGGATCCAACACAGATGTGATTATACAGCCCAAGGTCGATCTATATCCGAATTTCATCAATGGCCTCATGAAGTCTGCTGCGGGCTTCTGGTATTTTCATAAAGGAGAATATGCTCTGCATCTACATTGTAAAATTGCAGTGGCGAGAATTTTCAGCAATCTCCAGTTACTGTGTGTGTGTGCACACGTGCGTATTCTCTAAGGCATAAAACAACAACCGTGACTGTGTACGAAAGCGAAACCAGAGCAAAACAAAACAAAACAAAACTGAACACCAGGAAGCTGTTAAGAGCCTGGCTCCCCAGAATCAGGAGGGCTTGTGCAAGCAGACAGCTAGGTCCACCACACGGGGTCACAGCTGGAGGGGTAAAACACCCAGGTGGGATCAATGCAGCTGGTCAGGGAACCAGCTTCATTTCATTTGCACACTTAAGGAGGGCTACGGTTTGGAGGATCAAGGATCAAGAAGGTTAAAGGATTGTCAATGAATAGTCACAGCCAAATTATAGACCTCATTCCCATGACCTGATGGGATGGTTTGAGGCTCTTTATGTTCCTGGAGCAAGCAGATGCCCTTGGGCTCTACTTGCATGAGACAGGTCATATGGAGATGTTACTGGGGCCGCTCGAGCAAATCGACGATGAACGGGAAGACAGTGATACAGTGATATAGTCACAGCCAAGAAGCAACAAAGACTAGCAACCAGATTACATGGCACTTTTTTTAAAATTATTTTTTTTAAAATTAAAGCTCCGCAATTCACAGATGTCCCATCACCAATCCCAGCACCAGTGTGAGAGCACGGCATAACCTAAACTTCCCCACCATGCTGGCCTTGTCTATGTCCCACAAATGGTCAAAAGCGGCTCTGTACTTGGGCGGGGAGGAAGATGGGGCTTCCAAACGATGCCAACTGTTGTAGTCTCATGTGTAAAATGTCAATGGAGTTGACCCACTCAAGGGCAGCTGTGCACCTCCACGGAGAGATAGAAAAGCGAACAAAGCCAAAACACCCATAGGCCAGTCAAATACGGCTTCCTGCTGGTCAGCTTTGTTAAGGACCACTCAAGACTCCTACCTTCTTTCCCAGTCCTCTCTCCCACGGGGGCTGATGAGAGGGTGGTGGCTTCAGTTCTTTTCCACTGGCCAAGCGCCTCTAGTCTAGGTTTATTTCCTCTAGGCAGTGTCCAGTTCCAGCTCTTCCTTTACACTGCTCGGCTCACTGTCCACCCAGCTGGGCAAGCCACAAACGGCACGCGCTTTTCACTGTCTTCCCATTCCACCAGACAGGGCGCAACAGACCCTGCTGGCCAGCTGCCCGTGAGCCCACCAGCACATTCCCAGGGCAGTCTTACATGCTATTCAAAAATGCCTACCTTCTGATGAAAAGCAAACCAAACTCCTCGCGCCACCCTGGAGTGCCCTTTTAAGAATGAGAAGACGGCTTGATCCCCTGCCAGAGCTTTCCAAGGCCTGGCCCTGCTCCTTGAGCCACAGTTAACAGCAGGCGCTTGGGACACTACCACCTGCGGGAGGAGACAGACGCCGGCCAGTCGGCTCTGCCCAGCAGTAACGTGACCATTGCAAGCACACTGCACTGTTTCAAAGTATTTCAACACTGGCGGCTGGAGACTGCACACGTCCACACACTGGCTACCTGCTTTTTTTCCTACCCGCCAGGCACGGTTTAAAGCTAATTCACTTAAACCTCCTGGCAATCCCATAAAGTTACAACTATTAGCAATTTCCGTTCAGCTGACTTGGACACCGAGGCTCCGACAGTGCAGCCTCTCGTACAAATCTCACAATGACAGTGTCGGGGGACCCTTGAACAAGCCCCGGCAGTAAAGGGAGAAGATAAAATTGGGGACTGGCCCGGATCCCGAGACACTCACTGCTTCTTCCGCGCATTGCGCACCCGTGTCGGAGCCATCGCGCTCAACCTTTCGGCGGTCGGAAAACGTATAAAACTCCCGCCAATCCCCGCGCTCCGAGCAGCCAATCCGGGCCGAGCCCTTGAGCCCGCCCCTGCCTCTCCTGAGACTGGTTCCGGCGCCACTCCGGGCTCCGCCCCATCTGGAGTGGGAGGTAAAACCCGACCTGGATTTGCGCTTTACGGCTTTTGATGGTTCACGGAGGCGTCGGTGTTTCTTTCCGGGCTTTACCTTCCACTCACTCCCAGCTCCGGAGACTGGAGCCACGGCGAAAGGGAAATGGGCGGAGCTAGCGAGCAGACACACCCCCTTAGCGCCAGTACGGGCTGGAAAGCGGCTCCAAACCCAGTTTGTGCTGTTGAGTCTTAGGCTTCGGCACTTGGCGGATGATAAGACTTTTTGGCTCCCGCTTTAAATCAGCTTTGTAAACGTATTTTGTCTTTATTCCAGTGGGGGAGGTTGGAAGTGCTCAGAGCTTTCCATTGATCAGTAGGAATTAGGAACGTTGCTAGGATGAAGCTTAGCAGTGGAAGGAGGCTGAGAATAGTGGAGTCCTTGCGTCTCTGAACTGATACAGCGAGGACAGAGGAGATGGAGAAGGACACTCACGGGGCGTGTTCTTAGGCATTGCCAGACATATCCATGCTTGGAAAATGGGCAGCGGCGCGGGGAGGTTGTATTACTATAAATAGAGACTAAGAAACTTCCCTGCTCCCCGGGATTAAGTGAATGGTTGGGCATTGGCATAGTCCCACGTAATATGAACAAGTTCCGTGGTTTGGAATTTTATTTTCTTTAGTTTGTTGTCCACACCGGCAGTGCACAGGGCTTACTCCTGGCTCTGTGCTCAGGGATCACTCCTGGGGAGCAGGGGACCATATAGGTAGGATCACTTGATCACTTGACATCCCGTTATTCATCCAAATAGGTAGGATGCTGAGGATCAAAGCAGGTCAGCCTCACGCAAGGCGAGCTCCTGCCCACTGTAGTATTGCTCCGACCCTGGTAGTTTGGAATCTTTGCTATCATATCTTTAATGTGAGTACTGTGTATCTTGCAGGGTTACTGTGAAGATACGAGGTTGAATGAGGGAAGATCCTGGGGCTGGAGTGATAGTACAGTGACTAACTGCTGCCCAAGACTGCCCCCTGTCACCACATATGGTCCCCTGAGTCCCGCCCAGAGTGATCCCAGAACACGGGAGCAAGCTCTGAGAACTACCGGGCGTGTCCCCCCACCAAAATAAATAAATAAAATCCTTCTCAAAGCAACCAAACAAAAACTAGAGAGGTAATCCTTGCCAGGAGCGGACTGTCCTTTCTCTCCGCCGCGCTCCGGCTGAGTTTTGTACTAGCGACGTGTGTCCTCTAGAGGGCAGACAAAGCACGGGTCTGGAGATTGGAACCTGGGGGTCACGTCGCTTATTTTCAGACGCTCCTAATACCTCAAAGTCGGTGCAAGATTACTGAGAGTAGGCGTTTTAGCTCCCCTTGCTCAGCTCACTTCTTCCCTTTCCTGGACGTTATCTTTTTCGCATAATTCACCCAATCTGTGCATTCCTGTAAGTTTCCCTTAAGGCAAAGAGCCATTTTTTTTTGGGGGTAGTATGGGGGGCAGAGGAGGGATGAATTATTTTTCTTTAGGCTAACTTCCTAACCTGCAAGCTTGGGGGTAGAAAAATAAAAAAACAACCAATCCTCGAGCATGGCAGTTCTCACCAGGGGATAAACTAAAGTTGTTATCTGCTTTAAACAGACCCACTGCTTAACATCGACACCCATGACACTGCAAAACAAACTTGGCAAGTTCCAGAAGGGTGAGGTGGAGTGCAGACGGGGGAGAGTTTCCTTAGGGTGTGCCCTTGAAGAAAAAGAAGGCACAAAAGGACCAGTCAGTGACTAGGTGACTCTTAAAGGTGAGGATAGAAATAGACATTCTCTTGGCATGGATTGTGAGGACGTTTGATCTGGCCCATGTCAGCTTCTCTGGCTCTGACGAAACTTATTCCCACTGTCTCTACACTTCGCTTTGTTCCGGCCCTAGCTGGAGCGGCTCCTGGCCCAGCTGAGGTCACAGGGCTAAACAGGTCTGAGCGCGACACAGTGGCACTCCAATGTCACATGCTTCAGATTCCGTTCCCAGCTCCCTGCAGGGTCCGGAGAGTTGGTGCAGTGATCCTGGAAGGAGCGCTCTAGAAAACTCCCGGGTTTTTCTGGCTGAGAAACAGCTGAATTTCAGTCCACAGAGGCAAGTTATTTTATGACCCAAACATATAAATGGTTGAGAAAGAGAAAAGAAAATGAATCCTGTGAAGAAAATGATAGTCTCTTCCGTGTGTGTGTGTGTGTGTGTGTGTGTGTGTGTGTTTGCTTTTTGCATTTTTGAGCCATGCCCAGTAGTATTTAGGGGCATCTCCTGGCTTGGTGCTTTAGGGATGGCTCCTGGCACTATTAGGGTGATCAATGATGCTGCGAATTGAGCCAGGTCTTGCTGCATGCATCCGCTTCCTTAAATCATCTTCCCAGCCCTTAATTTCAATGTGTGTGTGCGTGTGTGTGTGTGTGTGTGTGTGTGTGTGTGTAAGGTCTCACAGGCACAAGGCGAATGTTTTAATGTTGAAACATGTCCTCAGTGCAATGATTTTCAGAAGGGATTTATCCAATGCCAACTTGCCTCCACAATTCTCTTAGCCTGCAGTGAATAAAAATGAACTTAAAAAATAGTTTAGTCTATGGGGGCCGGAGTGATAGCCCAGCGGGTAGGGGCGTTTGCCTTGCTCGTGGCCGGCCCATGCCGGCCTGGGTTCGATCCCCGGCATCCCATATGGTCCCCGAGCACCACCAGGAGTAATTCCTGAGTGCAGAGCCAGGAGAAACCCCTGAGCATTGCCAGGTGGTGGGAGATGGGCACTGGTGGCGGTGGGTGCTGTACACTGTTGACCAAACAAATATGAATTTTAATTGTATATCTTGTATTGTAAAATTAAAAAAAAAAAAAAAAAATGGAAAAAAAAAAAAAAAAAAGTTTAGTCTAGAGCTGGAGAGAGGCTAGCATGTAAGCTGCTTGCCTTGCACACGCCTGACCCAGGTTCAATCCCTGGCAGTCCATAGGGTCCCCTAAGCCCTATTTATTTCTGACTCTATCTCAGGGTGATCCTTGAGACAGAGTCAGATATAATCCTCAAGCACCTCCAAGTATGGTCCCCAAAATTAAAAATGAAATTGTTATTGATGATTTATAATACAAATTTTTTAATGTATGTGCCTGGGATTGAACCCAGGACCTTCTCCATGCAAAGCAAGAGTTTGTGAAATGTAGTGACAGCGGAGAGGTGTTTTCTCAGAGCCAGGCTTGAGGGGGAAGAAGACGATGAGGGGGAAGGATCTCGGATACCACTGAGCTAAGATCCCGCAGCCTGTCAGTTCGGGCTCTGATCACGCTGGGCACCTAGGGGGCAAGGTTGGGCACTGCCTGGCTCCTTTCCTTTGGTTCTCATAAAACTATGCTCTGTGGGGGGTGGACCAGGGAGCTTCTCAGTGAAGCCTGTCCCTGGGGTTTCCTTTTTTCTCGTCATTTTCCTTCCCCCTGTTTCAGGACGCTGTCTTGGCACTGACAGAGTTTAACATACTCTCCCAGACATGAGTCTCTTGGCAAGAACACAGTCCTCTCTTGCCAGCTGCAGGCCGAGGGACACGGCAGTTTTGTCCTGGAAAGCCTGGGGGTCACTCCCCTCATCAGCGACCCCTCAGTCAAGCTCAAGTCACACAGCCTTCCCTCCGAACGCTCCAGGTACAAACAAACCGTGTCACAATCTCCGAAAGAACCCTCACTGCGGGCACACACCTGCTCTCCCCCCCACACACACACACACACACACACACACACACACACACACACACACTATCTGCCCACACGTTGGCTTCTGCCTGTCCCTCCACCTCTCCAGGCCACAGATCTGTTTGACTTTTGTTTTCCTGGGCCTGGAGAGTCAGAGATGGCTTCCTTCAGCCAGCCACACTCAACATCTAACTCAGTGTTCCCCCAGAAAGGGTGGTCACCCCAGCCCCAATGCTAGAACAGAGGGGATGGCAGTGGCCTTTGTTGTGTGTGGAGGACAAGCATTCTTCGGAGAAGGTAGATTTCTGTTTCGGTGTAGAGTTAAAAAAAAATTGTTTTCCCTTTTTTTTTTTTGTTTTAATTTCTGCAAAGAGAGAGAAGGAAAAGTGAGTTTTCTGTTATCTGAAACAGAGAAGCCAGCACGTCCTGGGAGACCATGCTCAGGAGAACACGAGCAAAGTGGTGAGCATGAGGCATTCTGGGAGCTGGCGTCACCCGTGGGGGAGGAGGCACGGCTGACATGCAGTGGGGGGTCTCCATTCCTTGCTCGAGGTGAGGGGCACCGGTGTCTCTGGCATCCCAGCAGAACCTTGTTGGAAAGGCAGGATTTCAAGTGCCATTCCACAGGGCTGAATCTAGTCTGCCGGAAAAGACTCCCTGATGATCTGAGTCACGGTCAGGTTTGAGAAGCCCTGAAAGCATGTTATGGAAAACAGTTGAGGCATGAGAAAATAACTGGAAACCACCAAAAGATTAGGCTGAGGAGTTACCCCAGACTGGTGATTTGGGGACCCAACAGATAATACAGAGGTAAGGTCCTTGCCTTGTACCTTGTAGGCGGCTGGCTGACTCGTTAATACTCTGTAGCACAGACCTTTCCCTCAAGAAAGCCCTGAGCATAGCCAGGTGTGGCTCAGAAACACATGGCTAGTGATTTAGACCAGATCTTCTTAAACATTTTCCACCTTTAAAGAAAGCACACCGTGAGCAGGACAGTTACAAAGTTGTCCATGATTGGGTGTCGGTCAGAGATGTTCCAACACCGATGCCTTCACTAGTGCACATTTCTCCCCAGCAATGTCCCAGTTCCCCAGTGTCTGAAAACTTTTCTGTGCGATTGATTTCTTTCAAGATGTATCAATTTATTCATGAGTCTCTGGGCTGGGAGGTGAGCGTCCATACTGGCACAGGAGGCGGTTCGTGGGTGTGACTACAGGAACACTTGTGACCCTTTTCCCGGGAGACCTCAGGTATACAGAAATATAAACTAGTTGCACGGATCATATTGCTCTGTCTTGTCTTGAGGCCATGCCCAGTGGTTCTCGGGTCTTAACTCCTGCCTTTGTCCTCAGAAATCACTCTGGCAGTGCTTGGGGGGAATCCTATGGGGTGCCAGGGATGGGATCGGGGTAGCCTTGTGCAAAGTAGGTGCCCTCCCTACTTCCCTATTTCTCCAGCCCACGGATTGGATATTGACTGATAATAAGCCATGCCATTTATTTTAAAACAAATGTATAAAAAAGTTACACTCCTCGCCCCACCCCCCATATGGGATAACAGCCCACTGTTGAAGAAGCCAGGGTTTAGGTGCCATTGCAACTTCAGGGTGGAGGAAATGTGGGTGGGTGGGCGTTGGGGTAAGCAGGGGCCAATCAGGAGACAAGGAGGCTCATTAAGAGGCTGGTACAGTGTCTGGTCAAGAGCTGGGTGCCACCCCAGTGGTGCAGGGAAGTAGGCAGATAGGGAATGCATCAGAAGCCCAGACTGTCCAGGACGTCCCTAGAAATACTCCACAATGCCTGCCTAAGGACAGCCGAGGCGGCCGGGCTGAGGGCCTGCAGGCAGAGTCGGGTGGGGAAGGCAGTATCAGTGGGTGTGGGAACAGGAGACTCCAAACCCAGAGTCCCTTGGCAGCTGCTCCGTGCCTACTGCAGAAATGCCAGCAAACCGGTTTCTAGACCCACGCTTCTTGTATGTCCCATTTTGTGCCTGGTGCTAACACCCCAAAGTGGGTGCCGCTGTCAGACCTGTTACTCACTTTCCACAAAGCATATGCAAAGCAGGGAACCTTTCTGGTGGCGGGGAGAAGTGGGGAGCCAGCAACCTTTGGGCTTAGCCAGGACAGGTTCAGATCAACCTGACAGCCCTAAACCATTCCTTTTTCTTTGGGTAGGGGGTGGGGGTCGGGGGTGGGGGGTGGGGGTGGGGGGGTGTGGGGGGGGGGGGTGGGGGGGGGGGGGAGGCCCCCCCCCGGGCCCCATTTTTTCTTAACTTCTTTATTATATCACCGTGAGATATACAACTACAAAGATGTTCATGATTGGTCACACTGTGTTCCAGCACCCATCCCTCCATCAGTGCCCATTTCCCACCACCAATGTCCCCAGTTCCCTCCCTCCTCCCCATAGAGGCAGGCACTTTGCCTCTCTTCTCTCTCTCTCTCTCTCTCTCTCTCTCTCTCTCTCTCTCCTTTCTCTTACACATTGTGGCTTGCAATACATACATTTAGAGATTATCATGTATATACCTTTGCCTATATTCAGTGCTCAGTTCTAGGCTGGTATTATCATTTCCAATGAGTATTAGCACACTGTTCCCTTCTCTGTTTTACCTAACCTCTGACTCCCACACACTTGTGGTAGATTTCATCCACTGACAAGACCTCCTGATCCATGTTTTGCCTGACATAAAAAGATAATATCTTTTTTTAATATTCTGAAAATAAATGCAATCATTCTGTATCTGTCAATTCCCCTTTGACTAATTTCATTCAGCATGATCATTCCATCCATTTATAGGCAAATTTCATAACTCGTTTTCCCCTGACAGCTGCATAGTATTCCATTGTGTAGACGTACCAAAGCTTAAACCATTCCTGGCCTCACTAAAAAAATTTACCAAGAGACCCAGAGACATAGTTCAGCAACTATGGTGCTTGCCTGGCATGAGCTTGAACTCATGCCAGGTTCAATTCCTGGCACTCTGTGGCTCCCTTGGGCACCACCAGGGTCATTCCTAAGCACAAAGCCAGGGATAGCCTTGAGCACCATTGGGTGTTGACCTCTTCATCTATATCACTTGTGTCACTTGTCTTCCCGTTGTTCATCAATTTGCTCAAGCAGGCACCAGTAAGATCTCCATATGTCCTGTCGCATGCTAGTGTAGCCAAAGGGCATCTGCTCGCTCCAGGAATATGGATAGCCTCAAACCATTCCTTCAGGTCATGGGAATGAGTCTATAATTGTTACTGGGTTTTGGAATATCAAATACGACACGGATAGCTTGCCAGGATCTGCTGTGCAGGTGGGATACTAGTAGGCTCTCATCTCATGCATTTATTGATGAACCGTTTGAGACAGGAAAGATGGGCTTTTCTGCTGGGTGGAGTGCTTATGAGATGTTGAAAATGGCGGTGTAGGGGTTCTTCGGCTTCTTGTGAGGCTCTGCTGGGATGACTGGCCAGGAGACCCAGCTTCCCTCCTGGGCACCTCATGGTCAGCTGCGCATAGGAAGAGCCAGTAGCAGCTCTGCCCCATGTATCTGAGTCTCCGGATCAGGCATACCTGGGCTTGAAATAGACTGCTATAGGTTTTTGTTTGAAACACAAACAAGATCTCATTCAAAGTGTTTAAGAATTTGCCTGAAAATTCTCTTTGTCGAAAAAACAAACCAGAATTAAATAACCAAACGCTCTTTGTTTGCTAAGACACTTTTTCTGACTCATGTTGCAGAGTGGTGGGAGGAATCTCCATCACACTGATTTGCGTATTAGATTTACGTATTAGATTTGAGTATTAGATTCGAGTATTAGAGCCTTTATCAAGCTGCAGGGGCTGCTGCAACTAGGAACTCTGGTCCTGGTCTGTGGAAAGTCGCGTCCGATTGGCAAATACGAGTGATGAAGATTTCCTGGGTGACTCACTCTGCTCTGGGGCTGCAGAAAACATCTGCCAAGACTTTTCTAGGCTTTGATCCCTGCTGTGAAGCAGAGAGAAATGTCGAAGGGGAGAAAGCATCTGGCTCTCTTTTGAGATCGAGTACCTGGAAGCAGCGGCTGTTCCTGTGGACAGGAGACGCCAACGCACTTGACCTCTAGTCTAGGGGTGTGAGGTCCAGGGGTGGGTGCTGCCCTCGTGGATCTCACATCTCTGGCTCCTGCTAGACTGGGGCTGTGGTTTGTGGCTCTATGTCTGCTCTGCTGGTGGACGCCCCCAAGCCCCACCTTCTCTTCCATGTGGACCCTCGCAGAACCCACTGCTTTCCTGCATCCACGCTGAGCTGGAGGCTGAGAGTGGAGGCACTCTGGGCAGGGTCACCTAATAGGGCACACCCCAGCTCTCAGGGAGCTGCAGGGCCCCTGTCCTCCATCTACCTGCTCCACCAGGTGGGCAGCGGCCTTCCGGGACGCCCGCATGAAAACAGCGCCAAGGAAATCCAAATCTCTGTTTCCAACTCTGCCCTGTGACCCGACCTCGGGTGGGAGCCGGCCCATGGTGTGGCTGCACAGCTGGATCAGCCACACTCGGCCTGGAACTCTTGTTCTGTTCTCAGATCGCAGTGAGGTGGAAACACAAAGTGCCTAGACAGTCTGGGTGGGTTTCCCAAGGCCCTGCCAAGGAGGTGTCCTCCCCTGACTGCCCCATTGATGGGGGCTGCACTTGCTGTGGAGAGTTTTGCAGTCCCTGCCCCAGCACTGGCTAATCTGGAAAAATCACCAGCGCGGTGATATGGGGCTCAGGGCCTACCCCGAGAGACAGGAACAGCAGGAAACGTGGCCCCAGGCCTGCAGCCCAAGGACAAAAGAAGGAAACTCAGAGGAAGCCCAGAGGGAGCTGGTCTCTGCCTTAGCGATGCTCACTGGGAACCAGGAGCTGACCCTGGAAAGACGAAAGAAAATATTGGGGTAGAGGAACCCTCACTTCCCACCCCTCCCCATGGACCTGCCCAATTGTGACCCACATTCTCTGGGCACCACCTCTGTCGGGTTCTGTGTTTGGGTCAGACTTGGGGCTCATTCTTGGCGGGACTCTGGTCACACGGAGATTAGATCACAAAGCAATTGCCCTAGACCTGTTTCCTCTCGGGCCCTCCAGCTTCCTTCGTACTGCAGTGGAACAAGAGGGTGTCCGATGGCCGTCTCCACGTGACTACGGGCACACAGACCGTGCACGCGTTCTCTTCCCCAGGATGGCAGCCATCCGCCCCTGTGGGCATCGTTCACGCCCCAAGTCTGTCTGTCTCTTCCGGATTAATCTCACGGAGACTGTTATGTTCTAGCCTCCTGGAGGGATAATACAAGTTCTGTGCTCAGGATTCCCCCTGGTGGGGCTCAGGGGACTATAAGGGGTGCTGGGGATTGAACAGGTGTCTGTCACGCCTACCTGCTGCACTTTCCTGGTTTCTTAAAGTATCCACCCCACTGACTTCTTTCTTGCTCCCTCTCTCTGTTAGAAAGCCAGCTTTGAGGACAGGAACATGTCAGCTCAAAATTTGTCCCCCATTAGCCCAGGGCAGTGCCTGGCACTCAGCTGGCCGGAAACATGTAGCATCCTGGAGCCAGGAGGGTTTTGTGATAATTCGGCGGGGATGTAGGTAGAAGAACCCAACAGAAGTGGCAGCTCAGAGCAAACCCATAGGACTTGAGAGCCCACACCCAGATCATCTAAGGGAACTGCAGAGCCTGCAAAGTGCCTCATGCCCCAGCCTATTCCTCCAAACACAGCTTTCTTCCTGAAATAGAGTGGCTGCTTGCACCAACCACTGCTCCTGGTTGGGTTCGGAGTTACTGACATCCCAGGGGAGAAGACATAGTTTGATAAAACATCACAGCAGAGAGGCTGTGAAGCAGCAGGAAACAAGGTCCAGGGCAGAGCACTAGCCCCGTCGGGAAACAAAACTGCTCGCACCAAGCTCCAGGGTCAAGCTGCTGCACCAAGCAAGCATCCTGCACCTTGATTTGTCCAGGTGGTCACGGGGCAAGATGATGCCCCCACAGCTGGGGCATGTGGGCCCTTGCTGGCCCTGCTCCTGCCGCCATTCGCACTGGGTGAATTATTTGTGCATCTCCATGTCCTCATCTGTAAAATGGGAATAGCAGCTCTGGATCAAAGGGTTATAAGCATACAAGCACACGCCTCTACAAAATGCTGCAGACCAGACAGATGGCACAGGCTGAAGGCAGGTGGCTGACTTTGCTTTGGTCCCTGGTCCCCTTGGTCCCCCTCGAGCATCACTGAGTACCTGGAGGCTCCGAGCTCCTTCAGGGTGGCCTGTATTATTCCCTGGCACGGCAGCATCTAGGCAGTGCCACGTCCCTGCATCCTCATGCTGAATTCTTGGCCCAATTGGCTGAGAAACATCAGGATGGTCCCCAGGTGCCCTGAGCAGGGCTTGGGAGGCCTCACCACAAATGCTAATGGTGTGTAAATTGCCGGCCATGTCTCCGAACTCCAACCATTTCCGTTATTTGACCCAAGAATAGGAAGCAAGGCAAAAATGTGCGATATTCAATGGCAAAGACTCTGTATTTTGAGTTCAGCTCTAAAGCAGGGTCAGGACAAATTTGGGGCCCCAGAGGTAATGTGTGATGCTGAAAGGGCACATTGGTGGCTACTCCTAGTAACTGGAAGCAGGGGCTGAAGCAGATCCTTGGACACCCACCCCTTCCGCATCCAGAGTATAATTCACAATGGCTGAAAGGTGGAACAGCTCCACAAGTGCAGGGACATGGGACGATGGAACCATTTTCAGACCTAGGAAGGGAAGATAGATAATTTGACATTCCAAGCCTAGATGAACCTTGAGGGCATTATCCTAAGTGAGGTGAGAGGCAAGCCACCTCCTAGAAGGGGGCTGACTGATATGAGGCCCTTAGCTAAATTCAAACAGGCCACAGAAGGGGGTTAGTTATTCAGGGAGGGAGGAAGGAGAGGAGGAATGAGTGTTTCAAGAGTGTGGACTTTCTGGCATTTGCTATTGCTGTTGTTGCCACACCTGGTGGAGCTCAGGGGATATTCCTGGCTCAGCAATGAGTCATATGTGTGCTGGGGATGGACCTGGGGTTGGCCACATGAAAGGCAAGTACCTTACTCCTATACTATCTCTCCAGTCCTGAAGCAAGATTTTTTTAAATGAGCACCTACGAGTTTCCAAGGCCAGTATTGTGTGCTAAGGCAAGAAACAAGAATGTAATCCTTCTCGCCATATATTTATGTATATATGTATACACATGTATATATACACTTTTTAAAATTTTTAAAATTATTTTTATTAATTTTATTATTTCCCCCAATATTATTACACCGTTTTAGACATACAATTGAAAGATGCTCATGTAGAGTTTTGGTTCTTCAGTGTTCCAACACGCACCCTCCACCCAAACCCATCTCCCATCACCAATGTCCCCACCTCCCTCCCCCTCCCGCACCTCAACTACTTGGTGGGTTCTGTATGTCATTTCTTTCCTCTTTATATCTCCTTCCCAACAAACTTTCCTGCTCTTTGTGGAATGCAGTGCATTAAAAGACATTACTGTTTCACTATTTTAGTGGACCGCGTGGGCCGCTAGCCGCGACCTGGGCTCGAACTGGTTTTTGCTCTGTTCATCTGGTCGTGAGGCAGTTTCCCAGCATCCGGACAGCGAAAAATGGTGGCTAGTGTGATGGGCGAGTCTCATCCGGCTGCTTCCGGGACCCCCCAGAGGCGACAGGCCCACTCCCAAAACCCATCTGCCCTCCTCGGGGTTCCATGGTCAGCTGGGACCGGCGCGAGCCGAGTTCCAGCCTCCCCAGCCGCTTGTGAGGCTCTGGATACTGGCCCGTGGGCAGCTCCTGGGCAGGGCCACCAGCCTCGACAAAATGGAGGGGGAAGGGCGACCCCGCCTCCATCTGACGACTTCCCAGTGATTCCCGCTTCTTGGAGCCGCCTACCTGGGCTCGAACTGGTTTTGCTCTGTTCATCTGGTCGTGAGGCAGTTTCCCAGTGTCCGGACAGTGAAAATGGTGGCTAGTGCGATGGGCGGAGTCTCATCCGGCTGCTTCCGGGACCCCCCAGAGGCGACGGGCCCCTCCCCAAAACCCATCTGCCCTCCTCGGGGCTCCATGGTCAGCTGGGCCCAGCGCGAGCCGAGTTCCAGCCTCCCCAGCCGCTTGT
Source organism: Cryptotis parvus (assembly GCA_021461705.1). Taxonomy (NCBI): domain Eukaryota; kingdom Metazoa; phylum Chordata; class Mammalia; order Eulipotyphla; family Soricidae; genus Cryptotis; species Cryptotis parvus. The sequence goes on along the minus strand of JAJIBD010006617.1, from coordinate 101,169 downwards.
GAGGCTCTGGATGCTGGCCCCGCGGGCAGCTCTACACATGTATATATACATTTATATGTGCATATACATCATATAACACACACATATATACACATACACACAATATTTTGGGGGCCACATGCAGCAGTGCTCAGAGTTTACTCCTGTCCCTATGCTCAGGGGATCACTCCTGGTGGGGCTCAGAGGGATCATATGAAGCAATAGAGATTAACCCAGAGTCAGCCCTATGCAAGGCAAGGGCCTTACCCACTGTATTATCTCTCTGACTTGGTAACATCTATATCTAGAACTGAGATTTCTTAGGGGAAGAGATAAGGATCCTGAACTGAAAAAGCAGTTTAGATCTAGAGTTTCACTAGAGACAATGTGCTCCAGGCATGAAATTTGAGGAAACAAATCCAGAAGGCTGAAGAGACGGTACAGAGATTTAGTGCAGGGGGTAGAGAACTTTCCTGGCACATATGGGACCTGGGTTCAAGTCCCAGCATACCATACGGCTCCCCAGCATTGCCAGGAGTGATCGCTGAGCGTAGAGCCAGGGTTTAAACCCCAGCACTGCATGGTCATCTGAGCCATCCTCTTCCATGCTCATACACCTCAGTACAGAGTCAGGAGTAGAATCTGAACGCTGATGAATGTGCACTCCCCTCCCTCCGCCATCAAAAGATTTATATAAATGTTTTCTGCACGATTTTTGGGATTTCCCCCTCCCAGTATACAAACAGTTGGACTTTACCAGACAAGGGGGTTTAGTCATGTCAGCACCTGTAAGTGTCCTGACATCTCCTTAGAGCGACAGTCCAGAGGCAGAGTCATTATTAAGAGATTATAGGCTGGGACCATCCCTGCTTTTGGTTGTTGTGTACTGAAGGCTGCCCAAGACTTCCCACCGGGCATAAAAGGAGATACTTCACTCATGTGAAACGCAGAAATATTTATTTTGGTTTCCTTCATTGTTTTTGGAAATTTTGTTTGGTTTATAAAACATAGAAATAGCCAACACTTAAAGCAAACATTCAAAACCCCAATGTGACAAATGATTGACTTTTTGTGCAATTAAGAACACACACATGAAGTTAGGCTACCAAATAGTGTTATTACAATGACAATTCTTTAGTGCAAACCCAGTTGTGCTTGTATAATACGTGTACTCTCACACACCCCCCAAACAACTGCTTTAAAGGTATAAATGACAAATCAGTCACGTGTGGCAAAATTTTTCAGTAAGTGAAATGCTGCTAATTTCCTAAATCAACTTAAAAAAAATCCCTTGAGAAGTTCATCCCAGGAAATCTGGAGTTCTCCAGATTTCTACCTCCTAGAGTTTTGGCTTGTCAAATACATTTCATAGAATTCAGGTAGCGTTATAAGAGCATTTGTTTATTACTGTCCATCTCAATAAGTGCCCAAGTACGCCTACTCCCTTCCTAGTTTTAAAGGCATGCCTTGCCTGAGACTTTATTCTGAGGGAATAAAAGGCCAGTGAGCCACATGATCTTTTGAGCTGAAAACCACATTAAAAATCCATTGGCCGTTATAGACAAGGGTGTGTGGTTCCGCGCAGATAAAGTGGACAGCTCTAGGCATCACAGTTGAGGGTGGTTGAACCATGTCATTCTACCTTGAAATGCTTGTGTTCCCGGTAGAGTTGAAGGCAGATTTTTCTTTTCAAACAACTCCTGGGAAGAGACGGAGGAGGGATCCGGCCGGAAGGAGGGTCAGAGAGCATTCTGCTCCGAGCCACGGGCCACTCACCCCCCCACTTGCTTCTTTGCTCTGAAGCGGGTCCTGTCCTGCGGGTCTGTCCTGTCCTGGGACATCCCCGGAGGACACAGCGGGAGGGGGCATGGAGAAGAGCAGGAGGTCCAGAGCCCGTGATGGGCAGGGCTGTGTGTGCGGGAGAAGGGACGGGAGACAGGGATGAACCAAGTATCTCTGGTCCTCCTGTGAGATGCTCTAGCCGGACAGCTGTCCTGGGTTAGAAGGGACAGCTCTTCCCGTGCACCAGTACTCTTTAGAGCAGCAGACAAGAGCAGGCTTTGCAGCAAGTAGCAGACATCTCAGAAATAGCCAAGTCCTAACCCTTGGTTAGAAAAACAGGAGACAGAAGGTTTAACACCCGCCTTTCCAACCGAGGAAGTCTCCAATAACTTAGCACATTTACAGTTGCCCCTTCGCAAATTTTTAAGGCTCATTTTTGGGAAATTGTGGATCACTGTAAATAAGCATGGTCTGCAATGTGAGGTGACTGTGTAAGGCAGTGTTCCGTTCCCTCTAATATTCCTATGACGAGAACCCTGAATGGACAAGTCGAACACGGACATTTCCTTCCCTACGCTTGCTGTCGTCAAAATTTCACGACACGAAGGCCATCGGTCATGGGCTGTGGAGGCGTATGGTTCCTTCGGTGCGGGCTCCTCTCCGGTTAGGCTCTGATGGTGGCGTACAGTTCATCTATCTGTGACCGGAAATGCTTCCGCAGCTCGGGCCTTTTGGCCTTCATTGTTGGAGTCAGAAGGCCATTCTCCACCGAAAATAACTCCGTGTGGAGAGCAATGCCCTTGACCTGCAAGTACAGAAGGTGTGAGCAGGGACCAGGGACAGACCAACTGGAGTCAAAAGGGTGCTGAGGTCACGGGCAGCAAGAACCCGAGGGGCACTGCAGCTGATCCATCCCATTCAGGGGTCGAGCCGGACCTCCAGGGTTAAAATAACAAAATAAAAAAAAACCATCCTGAATTAGAATACAAAGTCCCTTCCTCCTGCCAAACCGCTGCCCTTTGTTCCTCAGGCCTCACCTCATTTCACCTTCTTCTATACTTAATTATTTAAAAAAAAATTCTTGGATGGGGCTGGAGTGATAGTCCTGCGGGGAGGGCATTCACCTTGCATGCAGTCAACCCCGGTTCAATTCCCCGCATCCCATCGGGTCCTCCGCACACCGCCAGGAGTAATTCCTGAGTGCAGAGCCAGGAGTAAACCCTGAGCATCGCCCGATGGGTGTGGCCCAAAAAAGGCAAAAACAAATTCTTGGAGAGGCCAGAGACAGTGCAGGGACTGAGGTACATGCTTACCCCTGCTTGATCCCTGGGCCCGCCAGGAGCACTGCCTGAGCACAGAGCCATGAGTAAGCCCTGAGCCACCAGATGTGGCCCTAAACCCTCCCCTTGCCCCCCGGCCCTGACAAATCTTGAGTGGAAAGACACATCAGATGGGGTTCAGGCATTGGGAAAGTCTTACTTGTTCAAATGTTTTTAGACCAGCTTCTTTGCCAAGTCTCACCATGTCGTCCAGGATAGCTTTCTTGACATCCTAAAGAGCGGAGAGGGAAGGAGTTTTCTGGGGCTCCGGCAGGGACACTGACCGCACCGCAAGTTCGGAGGCCCCGGCCTGCACCTCACCTTGTTCCTGCACAGCTCTTGAAGGATCCTCGGAGTCCCTTCTTTTTGGCCCAGGGACACAAAGCCTCAGCATCTGGCACCACGATCGCTACGAGAAATGCCTTCGACACAGACAAGTGAGTTAGAGCACAGCTTGGCGGGTTCTGGGAGCCCGCTGTCCATAGTCCGAGCAGGGACAGGCCCGCCCCCACTGGGCTCCCAGCCTCAGAGTCCTCCAGGGCGCACCTAAGGCAGACCTGGCCGAGGACAGCGGCAGCTTTCAGACAACAGCCGAAAGCAAAGACCAACAAAACTCTCCTTCCTCTACTTCTGTGCCCACTTTCGTAAACAGGGACAGAAGATACAACTGCTTTAAAGAGAAAAGACATTTACACTGAATTTAAAAAGAAAAAATAGGGGTCAAAGCGATACCACAGCGGGTAGGATGTCTGCCTTGCGTGGCCAACCGGGTTCGATCCCGGCATCCCATATGGTCTCCCGCGCAGTGCCAGGAGTAATTCCTGATCCAAGAGCTAGGAGGTTCTTGAGCATCGCTGGGTGTGACTCAAAAAGAAAATAAATACAGCTGTCCAAAGGTTCATCCTTTACATTTTAGTTACAAAAAAACTTGGCATGCTGTTAGCAATTATTTATTCACCATAGAAAGATTAAATATCAAAGATGTTTCTAGTAGGTAAAATTCTGGTAAAGCAAAATAGATACCATCTCTTTCAAGAGAATACTCTTCTAGGGCCAAGAGAGTATAGGGGTTAAAGTTTCTGCCCTGCCAGACAGTACGCCCTGAGCACTACCAAGTATGGCCAGCCCCCACAAAAAAAGAAAGAAAAGTGAATAATCTATATTATTATTATTATTATTATTATTATTATTATTATTATTATTATTATTATTATTTGCTTTTTGGGTCACACCAGCAATGCTCAGGGGTTACTCCTGGCTCTGCACTCAGGAATTACTCCTGGCGGTTCTGGGGGACCATATGGGATGCCGGGATCAAACCGGGCAGGCATAGACCGGCCGCATGCAAAGCAAATGCCTTACCCACTGGGCTATCGCTCCGGTCCCTATAATATTATTTTTAAAATCAAGATTTATCCAAAGATTAAGTTTATGGAATCTTCGTCTTCCTGGTTGCCATTAGCCCACATGTGGGCATACATGTTTGCATTGCCTTATTGATGCTACTTTTCAATTCTAATTATATGTTTGGCTCACAACCACCATTTGCTCAAAAAAAATTAGGAGTTATATATACCCTTAATAAGTTGAGTGTAGGGACCAGAGATAATAGGACAGAAGGATAAGATACTTGCACTCACACTGCTGGCCCGAGTATGTCTCCAGCACCATGAATGGTCCCCTGAACCCACCAGGGAGTGAGCCCTGAGCACAGAGCCAGGAGAAAGCCCCTGAACACCACCAGGTGTGGCCCCCAAAACAAAACAAAAAAAAATTGAGTTTAGTTTGGAAAATATTCAGCTTTCTTATCAATCATAAGACTTTTTTGTTTTTTCCTTTTCCCAGACTCCTATTATTCCCTATTCCAGAATCTTTATCCAACAGACACATGGAAAATGAAACACTAAGAAATGCTAAGCAGAAAACCCCAAGAAAGAATCACCGATGTTCTGACAAACCCGCCAGTGGCCGGGCGGTGCTGGCCATCCCCATGCACTATGGACACTGCGGCCAAACAAGAAACTCCTACCTGCAAGCTCTCTCCGTACACAAACACCTGAGCTACAGGCTCACTTCGCAAGTAGATGTTCTCAATCTTTTCTGGTGCGATATATTCTCCTTGGGCCAGTTTAAAAATGTGCTTTTTCGGTCGATAATCTTCAAGGTGCCATTCTGTTCAGCAGAGAGAGGAGGGGTCCCGTGGAGTGCAGCTGTCCCACACAGCCCTGAGCCCTCTGGTTACCACCCATCAGGTAACTGCCAAGAAACCTTTGTGATGGTCCCATTACAGGGAGGAAGACAGAGGTTTTGAGAGATTCCATCACTTAGCCAGGTAGAGAGAGTGAGAAGTGATGCCTGAGCTCAGCGTCATTCTTCACGGTCGGTGACTGACCCTGGGTCTACCAGCAAGCCCTGCTAAGTCTGCAGCTTAGCAAACTTCCTGAGGTCTCATATCTAATCTGTAGGCATTTGCTGGCACCTCCACACAGTAATGTTCTTTGAAAGTGGGATAAACTTAGCCACAGCACTCAGAACGAACCAGGAGATCCATACATGTTTTCTACAGAAGGGCAGAAGGCCAGACTCCTTCCTTACTGCGACAAAGCAGGTGTGTATGTGTGTGGGGGGAACCCGCCCCCACCACCCCTCTATCCAGGGTTCATGTCAGTTTGACTCCTAACATCATAACAGTGGAAATACTAGCATTCCTGTACCCAAAGGAAATTGGGTTAATCAAACTCCCAGTTAAATTCCCAAACCACCCCTACTCTAGGTGCTGCTCAAGATCCCAAAGTCATCTGGGAAAGTTTCTAGGGTTCTCTTGTCCCTTATTGCCTTGCTTTCATTTTCAAAAGGAGCAACTGAGCTCCAGAGAGATTATGCGGTGTGTTCATTAGGACTGAAATGACTTAATCCCTCTGGGTAACTTAAAAGAAGGGCTTTACTTCTAGATATCATGGGTATTCTGAAATCTGAATCAACTTGGGGGAGTGGGTGTTGAAAGTAGGTAAAGGAATAAATAATAACTTCTCAGTATCTGTACTGCAAACCATAATGCCCAAAGGTGGAGAGAGAGGGAGAGGAGGGAGAGAGAGAGAGAGAGAGAGAGAGAGAGAGAGAGAGAGAGAGAGAGAGAGAGAGAGAGAGAGAACTACCTGCCTTATATAGAATACAGGCTTGGGGCGAGGGAAGGCAGGAGAGAAACTGGGGACCCTGGTGGTGGGAAATGAATACTGGTGGAGGGATGGGTGTGTATTGGAGCATTGTATGATGGAAACCCGATCAGGAACAACTGTGTGACTCTGTATCTCATGGTGGTTCAATGAAAAAATAATTAATGAAAACAATCTTGGGGGGCATGGGCATTTTCCAAATAAACAGAAATTTTAGAGTATCAAGCACTTTAAACAGAAAAGAGTCTGAGTCATGAGAACAATGGCATTGGCTGTGTTTGTATTTGTCTTTAGACACAGAGCCAAGCTTAGAAGAGGCCCAGAGTTTACCCCAGTGTGTGCCATCCGTCAAACGATAGGCAGAATGTCTTCCTGCCCAAGTCTATCACCTATCACCCCTAAGACGGACTCTGGACTCTCTCTAGAGTAAATGGTCCTGAAACTAATTTCAGAGATGCTGGCCTGATTTCCGAATGACTACGTGATCGACCTAAGAAACGAACAAACGTCTTGCCCAGGGCATGTGTCTGCCCCCATCTGTTAGCAGCCCCCTGCCCCGTCTCCCTAACCCCCACGCCAAGGCATGGCAGCCACATGTGAATCAATCTCTCTGAATTTCAAATGAGGCAGAGCAACCAGAATTAATGTCAGATCATAAGCAACAGAATCTGCTATTTCTTCAGGCAGGGGAGCCCTGACTTGGTGCCATCCAACAGGAGGGGGTACGGCCACTGGAGCAGGGGCAAAGCTTTCTAAGCACTGGGGGGGGGGTGAAGTGCCCACTTACTGGTAACCATTTCCCAATGTCCCCGTGTGCAACCAGCCGTCTTTATCCAGAGCTTCCGCTGTTTTGCTTGGGTCCTTCAAGTAGCCTTGAAATACATTTGGCCCTTTAATACACACCTCAAGAGGGAGAAAGAAGAAGGTGTTAACAGCCTTAGGGCTTCTCCAAGAAAGAAGGGCCGTGCGCTTGTGCACGTGCCCCTGAACCCCCAGTCTCTGGGGACGTCCCGCTCTGCATCCTTAACGCAGCTGCCATCAAGCCAGAGGGCTGAGCCTGCCCGAGCTGCAGTAAAGCCCCAAAGGGAGCGAAATCACTTTGCGGTAATTAGGCTTTCATTCTGCAGGCCAGTGACTCACTAATGGGCACCCAGGGCAATTAGCTGGCAGAGCTGTCCCAGGGCTCAGGTCCCTCCAATGCTGGCATGCTCATGGGGCCGTGCCCCCCTCCCCAAGCCTCCTCTTTCCTCATCATGAGTCCTGCATGCATGAGCTGTCAGAGAGAAGCCTTGCAGACTCTAGGATCACAGTCTAGCCCGGAGGCTTTCCACGGTGGTGAGTGGCCAGAGGCAGGGCAGGCGGTGAGGGTGGGGGGGCCTGGGCGGGTTTGTGGCGCCGGACTCACCTCCCCCTCCCCCTTGGCCGCCATGTAATTCATTTCTTCCACATCAACAAGCTTTATGGAATTGCAAGGCATTGGTGCGCCGACATGGCCTGCATAGTAAATAAGAGAGAATGATCACTCCTAAGGGGTTGAGGCATATCCTTCAGCCAAATCGTTTACAAGAGCGGCTGGTATCTCCTTTCGGCTGTCTGCGATTAGAGCCTGTCTCCTGGCTGCTGAATTAATCAGAGAGCATCTTCCTAGGTCAGGGACAAAAAGCCATTCAAAAGGCCCCGAGGGAGCTTGGCCAAGTTTGAGGTTCCAAATTATTTTTCAAAGTATAAATAATCTGGCCCCTGATTTTACTGGGTTTCACGAACAGCTGGAAGCAAAGCTTTCTAAAAATTCTCTCTAGCTTCTAGGACGCGAAGTGTCCCGAGATGGTTTTCTTGGAGTCTTGAGTCTCTATGATGGCAGCTGCCAAGCCTTAAACACTCACAGACTGGCCTCAACTCCCTAGACTTGCAGTTACAAGCCACTGTGGTGTACTAGAGAACGCCGGGCAGCCGGGTCCCCTGTGAGCGTGACAGCCTCATACACTCCTGGCTCAGGGCAACAGCCTGTATTTCCTTAGCTCCGGATGAGCAGGAGCTGTATGCTGAAGCATAACAGGGCAGGATGGCGCTTCTTCTCACCCCTAACAGTGCTCTTAGCAAACGTGCGTTCGGATCAGGGTTATTTCCCAGAAGGCAAAATATGGGACTGAGGGAGATAGGAGAGAGGGTAAGGGTAAGGGTTCAGTCCCCTGCAACACATGTCCACCCACAGTCCCCACGCCACCCCCACCAAACTCTGTTTGCTTGAGACCATGTCGGCCTCGGTGGTCCGTGGCACCAACTGCACTGGATCACTGGACCCTAACAGTCAGCTGTCTGCCCAGAGAGCTGATGAGAATCACTACCTGCCGCTCCCCCGCACGCCCACAGCACGCGAGGGTCCCCTCCTGAAACACAGGGCCAAGGCCCGACGCCCTCCTGAAGCCCTTACACAGACCCAGCGCCACCCTGGAGCTCAGTTCTGTCTTGGTCCTGCCTGAGCTTCCTTTCGGAAAGAACTTGTGTTCATGCCTCCTTAGTGGCCTCAGCACCTGGCACAGCAAATGAGGGGTTAATTAAATTTCAGATCATTGGCATGAAATTGTGTCCCATTGGGTGATGCGATGGCGGTGGGTAGGTGCCTCCTCATCACCTCCAGAGGGATTAGGTGACACGTCAGGCATCCTGAAGGATGCAGAGATAAAGGAAAGTGCCTGATCTCAATCCGTTATGGGAAAGCTCTGTGGGGCCAGTGTGCTGGACGTGATGGAAGGCCCTCACCTTCCGCATCCCAGTGAATCTTGACTCCTGCCCAGCCCTGCCCTCAGAGCCTCACAATCCCATGCCGCCATCTGTGCAGGAGACGGTAGCCCAGACCTACACCACAGGTCTAATCAAGGGGAGGCGAGGGCTGGTTTCAGTGGGTCACTGACACCAGCAAGGGCGCAGCCATGGCCAGAGTTGCCATTTGGCAGGGAAGGGTGCAGTGGGGCCCGCCCGCCCACTACCTGCCATCCAGTCTCCGGTATGGTCAGACAGCAGCCGGCAGTGCACTCCGGTCTGTCCGTAGCCTTCGTAGAACTGGAAACAAGGCGAGAGGGGGCGGTTGCACCTGCACTGGGAATGCGCGTGTGCTCCTGCACTGGTCGCCTGCCACCCCCTTTCATGAGAAGACAAACACTTCTCAGTGTCTCAGTGTCCCATGGAGATCGACCGCTCTCAATCCATCAGACAGAAAGTGGCCCCCAAATGCTATCGAGACTCCTACTTCCCTCCCACCCCCAGATAGTTTGGGAACCTTCTCCAATGTGGTTCAACATTGGCCCCTGTGAGAAAAATGGCGTATAATTCTCCACCCTGGGGTGAACCACTTCTTAGTCCATCTGCTGGATGCCAAAATATCCCTAGGTGTCCAACCTCACACCAGACTCAGCTGCAGCCTGGCACCTGGGGCCCGCGAGGAGCGAGGGGAGGCCCTGTGTGGCATGACGGGTTTGGGTGTGGGCCTCCCGGTCAGCACTGCCAGCCCACATAGGTGATCTCATCCGCTTCAAGCAGGTGCACAGCATAGCCTCTGCTGAGCCCAGGGCTGACACTCATGCTATATGGATTGTGTCTTGTTTTGGAGGAAAATTAAGTGGTGGACACAAAGGCCTATTTCCTGGCCTGAAGATAAGAGATAGGAATAAGATATTTGTACATAAGCATCTTTCATACAATATATGTGTGTATATATATATATATATATATGCCATATACATGTCACATATATCATGCATGTATACATTGTATACAGTTCTAGACAGGTTCTAACTGATACCAGTAAGCCTGGCAAGAAGCCAGAGCAAACCACACATCATGCAGTCAGTCATTCTCAACATCCAGACTCCATAGTTCCTCAGAGCTCCATCCAAGAGAAAACCTGATCTTTCCCCTTTAAGTTTCATCAGTAAATGCTCGAGATGAGAGCCTCTACTGAGACTATACCACCTACAGGGCAGAGCCTGGCAAGCGACCCTTGTTTTATTTACTTGTTATACCAAAACTAGTAACAATTATGGACCTCAGTTCCATGTCCTGAAGAATGGTCTGGGGCTCTTCCTGTCCCTGGAGCAAACAGATGCCCTTGGGTTCCACTTGCTTGTGACAGGACTCATGGAGATGTTACTAGTGCCCACTCGAGCAAATCGATGGACAATGGGAAGACAGTGAGACCGTGATAACATACCATATGTATCTTACATGCCATATAGATTTTATATATGCCTCTATATATTTATTTCTATAAGCAGCCTAGGGGTTACGTGACCCCTCAAATAAGGCAGCTGTGTCCACACACAGAAGTAGCGGTGAGTGCAGGAGGGAGCACACGTTCTGCCTTACCTGGCAGCCCAACGCCGCTCGCAGGAAGGTCAGCACAGTGGCAGACACGGGCGCGGCTCCTGTGATCATCAGCCGGACTTTTCCTCCCAGGCTCGACTGCCACAGCGGGAGAGGGGAGAGAATGAGAGTCAGACAGCTGTACCCGGCGGGCTCCTCTCAGCCGCGTGCTTGGAATCGTCCCCCCTCCCCCACAATCCTCTATGCAGCCCAAGCTTCCCATGACATTAGGAGAACACCTGTCTGAGTGTGTTTCCCACCTGGAACAATGCCATCTACCTCTATTGCTGCCAGTTTAAGGAGTTAGAACAAGGGGATACTGGGTTGGGGCAGGGGGCAACTGGTCAACCACCACGTCCGTGGCACTCCACATGCTTAACTATTCATGTCAAAACAAATGGGGAAAAAACGGCCTCATGAGGGACATACTTGTCTCAGAAAAGTGAAACAAAATGGAGATTAAGAGAGGCCGCAGTACCCCAATTGTTGAGGTTCTTCTTGGGCATTAAGGTGAACCTCTTGGATTTGTCCCTGGTTTTCAGGAGTGGGCCAGAGTTTATGAAGCATCGTTGACAAACTCTCCCTCTCCTGTGCACCTCACCCACCCTCTCTCTTGCAAAACACCCTTGCAGAAATTCTGGGACCCAAACTCATCCACCTGAGAAGGAGGGGTGTAAGTGTGTCTGTGGGTACCTGGATTTTTTTTGAAGATGAGTTTATCCCACAGGCTGTTGTTTGAACGATGCCGCTGCGGCTCGGCTTCCTTCCTTTTGGAGGCGAAGTCCAACATCCACCGCTTCACTGTGCTGTTTGCTTGGCTGAAAATCTAATGAGTCAACAAATAAGAAAAATTCAAGCCCATCATTCCCTCCTGAATTGGAGAGAATCATCCAGGAGTACAAGCGTCGTGAAGAATGTGGAGAAACGGGAATTCTCACACTCTCGCTAGTGGGGACCAGACATGGCGCAGCTGCTTCAGAAGACAGGCTGACGCTCCCCGTGAGAAAACACAGACTTCCGTGAACCCTGGAGCCCCCAGGGCAGATGGCTCCAGAGAAACAAAAGCGAAAGTCTTTTGGAGCCCAATTCAAAACCAGGTATGAAATTCCAAGTCCAGGGTTCTGTCTGTCTGCTGCTTTGCTACTTGGGACTTACTCGGTCAAATATCCGGTTCAGTAGTCTTGGGACCACAGGAAAGATGGTGGGTTGAAGCACCTTGAGGTCATCCATCAGTAGTCTGATATCTCCTTGGAAAAATCCTATTTTTTGCTCCGTGACATAGCATTACACACTACAGGGAATGGCAAGAATCGACACTTTGTCACTACAGTCGTGCTGACGGATAGACAGACAGACAGACAGACAGACACACACACACACACACACACACACACACACACACCAGGTTTCAGTTCCAGACAAGTTGACAGAAATCTTGCATTTCCCTACACACAGTGAGCTTTCTAGACAGCAAATTTGCCATGAAAAGGTGGTATTCTTCGTATCAGCCTGAAGATAAAGGAGTGAGTAAAATACCAGGGAACGTTGTTCTGGATCACCAGAGGTTCTGCTATTTTAACTTCATGATAAATATCTGCTGAGTGAATGACTTGGTATTATTTAATCAAAATATTTTTAGCTTTCCAGAGGGTTTTTTTTACATCAAATTTATTCTCAAAACAAAGACTTAGCTACTTGTCAGTAGTCCAAGCTTATTAGTGTCTCACTTTCTTTTATTTGAAGCTACATGAAAAATTTCTGAAAAGCCACATGAATGCACCGTGGGAGACACGAGGACACCCAGTTCCCGACCGGCTTGCCGTTCAGCGAGCCCATGCCGCCCGCTTCCCCTGCCTAATGCAAATTGCACTGGTCAGCCAGATGCATGTGACAAAGAATCTGCTTATTTTCAGTTTTCAAAGGGAAAATTCACAAGACAATGCCACAGAAGTACAAATCGTCTCAGGTTTGAAAGAGGAGACCACTAGAAAGTCAGAGCCTGGCTCCCCCATCTCGAAAGGAAAGCGAAGGAGGCTCTGGTTCAGCGGCCTGCCTCCGGCAAAACTTTATTTTGCTTTTGTTTTGGAGGCCACAACCAATGGTGCTCATGGGTTACTCCTGATTCTACACTCAGGGATCGTTCCTGGTGGCGGACTCGTGGCACCGGGAGCCACTGGATTGGCCTCTTGCAAGACCAGTGTCCTATACATTGTACAATCGCTCAGACCCCCAAGAATATTTCTAAGATAAAGTGATCTCAGATCAGCTCATCTGAGATCACTCCTTGGTCAACTCCCAAGGTTTCTTGAGGTGCAGTGGAAGAGGAGAGCCAGTGATTCTTGATCCTTTAAGGTAGTAACGCCATAGGCAGCATCCAGATGCCAAGTAAGGTCCCATGAGTCCCCTCCCATCTCCGACCTGCAGCACTGACCTGGGCTACCAGGGCTGTGGCGTTCAGCGGTGATGCTTCAGCACGTTCAGCTGCAGTGTGAACTTGGCACCTGTGTCCCTGAGTTTCACTTTATTTCAGTTCTGGGGTCCCAACTGGCAGTGCCACTGGGAATCACACATGCCACTTGGCACACAGCCAAAGCTGGGACAGAACTCAAGCCCTCCTGTCTGCAAGTCAGGTACTCTCTCACTGGGCGCCCCCTGGACCTGAGATTCGTGCTATCCAATAGTTCCGCTTTCCAAACTAGGGCTGAGTAAAGATGACCCACAATGAGTGACCTCTACAAACCAAGCTTACCTGCATCATTTGCTCATACATATGAGCAAGCGGTAAGTAGGAAATGTGTGTATCACTGGCTTTCAAGGGAACTATTTTCTGTAAAATACCAGAACACAAAGAAACAACAAAACTTCAGGCCTACCTCTACAACTCTCTCAAACATATGGGCGAGTGGCAAGAAAGAGATCAAAGTATCAGCTGGAGAGGGTTTGAGAACTGTCTGCAAGCAGAGGTACCAGCAAGGGAGAAAATGAGAAACATTAAGCTTTCCAGTTATTTTCCATTTTTATTTTAGAGCACATGATACCTTAATACTAGAAACAAACAGGTTTGCTTACTTTTGCTGCAATCATTTCTCATCACAGAGTAAGATGAAAAGCAATTCTCTTATTATTCAAATGGATTAAAGGTCATTTGTCACTTAAAAATATTGTTGGGGGCCGCCCAGGAGAAGTGGGGAGTGGGCGGATGTGTATAGTGTCGGCGACTGAGCAAAGCACGTGCACTACCGACTGAGCCACATCCCTGGCCCTCAAAGTTATTCCTTATGCCAAAGTGAATCCTTCTCAGGACTTTAATTGGAATGAGGACAAAGTGACCCAAATTGGGATTTTAAGGGATCATGTGCTCTGATCATTTAGTATTTTTAAAGTTACAGTACCCAAATGCCCAGCTAGCTCAATTCCACCTTAAGAAATACAAGATTTATTCCAACGCCAGAGAGCATTATTATGCTGTCAAGGGAGAGAGTGAGTTCCAGAAGATAACAATCTTTTTTTTTCCTTTTCCCCAAGGCCTTTATGTTTATAGTATAAATGCATCTTGGCTATTTCAGATTGATCAATATCTCTGCTTGAAGCCAGCTCCCTCCCATGACAAATAATGGCAATTTCTTTGAAAGCAAGCCCGGTGCTCAGCAAATTTGCTCTCCTATAAACGTGATCGGTCTGTAGCTAGAGAAGGTTTGGATGTCTGGTTTCCATTTCAAGGTTCAGAGTGGATTTTAATGGCACAGTGTGGGAGGAAGGAATTTTTCAAGAAACTCACGTTTTGAGCATAAAAACACTGGCTGGAGTGGCTACTGCCACAGCATAAGAAATGAAGACACTGTCAAATGAAGCCGCAGCCTCAGGCCTGGTGGCCCCACTTCTTTGGTTTTGGGTTACAGTCGGCTGTGCTCAGGCCTTATTTCTGGCAGGACTGGGAGGCCATGTAAGGAGCCAGGGATCAAGCCTAGGTCAGCTACATATGTGAAGGCAAGTGCCCTATCTGCTGTACTATTGCTCCAGGCTTCCAGGCACCCCCACTTTTGATCCATGACCTCCCCCTCCATCAGGCTGGGACACACCGCCTAGTTCTATGATGCTAGGTGGGAGCATCAGTGCTGAGCCAATATGGCGGCCCAAGAGCATTTGAAGGAGGAGGAACATGGCTAAAATTGGGCTCTGCTGTATTCAGCTGTGCCTGCAATTCCCACTAGTATTTCCCTGAGAGAAATCACTGAGAAATAAATCAGACTCGGCAATACCTACAGGTTTCAATGTCCGAGTCAGTACCCAGAATGATGTCCTCTAGCATGACGAGGCGCTTCCAAAGTTAAGAATTGGCCCTTGATAATGTAATCGATTTTAGGCTAAGTTTTGTGGACACTTTTGCCTTTGAGAACCACTAATAATACATGCTAAGTCTTCTTTGGGGACAAGTTAGAAAATTAAAATTTCATTTTAGTAGGTACTAAATCAAGATTAAGTTTCTACCAGTCTTGATTTGGTACCTAGCCCCCCAAAAAAAAAAGCATTTTGGATTAAAAAAGTTTGAGTGCTGAATCAAAGTAAGACCAAAGAGTTTCATTTTCCCCAAACCAGAAAGCACAGACCCTTGCCCCCCAAATTAGGATTATTGAACATGCCCAGAAACTGCAAGATCAAATGATGTAAATGTCAAAAGTGAAGAAAAAATGAAGGAAAAGCACTATTTTGCTGAATTAAATTGTTCAACAAGTACCTGTTTAGAAAGCACTTCTAAAAAAAGGTACTTAGTGAACTAGATAATTCCTTAAGACAGAAAATCAGTTAAATTAACGCTTTCATCCTTGCCATAAAGTGGAAGCCAGGCACCCACAGCAAGCGTTCACTTAAGAGTAATTCATTCGCTTAAAAGACTGCAGCAGCTTCCAAACTTTTCTTTGTCAACTTCAAGAAATCATACCTTCCCTCACCCCTCACCCCCAAGCTGAAATAGCAGATTGAAACAACAAAACAACATTTAGTTCTTCTCTGCATTGTCCTGGCAACATTTTACAGCAGTTATTCAAATCACCTTACCCTGTGGGCAAACTGTAGTTAATATTGCTATCCCTCAATTCACCTTACGGCACAACTGGGAGTTCTGAATTTGGCCCAAAACCTAAAGTCCTGGAGAGATCTTAGACTATTTAAGTTCAACTCTTTTGTTCATTTTGTGTTTGTTCTGGGTCTATATCCAGCAATGCTCAGGGGTTATTCCTGGCTCTGCACCAGGAGAAGATCATAGTGCGTGCTAGGGGTCAAACCTGGGTTGGGGACCACAGTGCATGCCAGGGATCAAACCTGGGTTGGCCATGTGCAAGGCAAACACCCTACCTGCTGAACCATTGCTCCAGTACTGAAATTCAAACCTTTACTGTTTAACTGTATTTCCGACAACACCCCCGGACAGCATCCCACCTAACATGCTGGCGGCTCTACTCTTCTCTCTCGCATGCATTTTCATCAAAACCCTGCCTTAATTTTGCAATGTCAAATTGAATTTTTGCAATGTCCGAATGCCAATGCCTCTGAAGAAACATGGCGATACCCCGAGTTTACCTCTGTTACTTTCACAAAGGCCGAACAGTCGCTATGATATTCCGGTGGGTAATGAGAGCTCCTTTCGGGTTGCCTGAGGGACGCAGGAGAAGCAGAACCAAGTTAGAGCACAGCAGGGAACCCACAGCGTTCTTACATTTTCACGCTGGCCAGGGTTTGTTTCCTTCTCATCCACGTTACAGTGAATTTATGTTGAACAAAGCAATGTTATTTGAGGGCCAGATTTCTTTTTTAAGTTGTCTTGCTTTATGAGCCCAAGAATCTATAGAGGACATTCAGTGAGGGACATTCTGTTGTCTAGAAAGCGGATCCAGCAGGGAGGGAAGTGAGAACTATCCAGGAAGCCGTTAAGGAGTCTCGAATACCTCTAGGGTGGGGCAGACTCAAAAGTCAAACAATCAGTCCCACTAAGTCCATGAGCATCCTCCTTGCCCTCCACCCCCACCCCGTGACATAAAACATGGCTTCATCTTTATGAATGTGGTAACTTGTAGAGGGAGGTGTAGAGAACACAGAAGAACAACCAGGACTTTCAGGTTGGGAAATCATGGCTACCATCTGTTCCCCGGAAGTTGGCTGGTGGGTGGTACTTTCAAAACTGAGAAGACACTTGAAGTCTGGGGAAGTGGAGGCCTCACAACACCGTGGCAGTGTGCGATGCGCTTCCGTCTCTGCTTCCCGCCATCCCAGTTCCCTGCGGCCAGCAGAGCGTTGGCCAAGGAGCTTCTCCAGCCAGATACCTCAGAAACAATTCCGGTCCAAAGCTTACCTGTGGTGCCACTTGTGAAACAAATCACTGCCAGATCTTCAGGTTTTGGAGGCTAGGGGACATTTGATAAGACAAAACCAAAAAAACCAATCAGGATAGAAAACTATGTGCCGTGAGAGACCACCCAAGATTCCCCGCAGAACGCAGACTGGGGGTGGATGGGGACAGACAGAGGCTGTGGCAGAGGCCAGCACTCACCCTGGGCTTCTGTCTGTTGGCTCTTCCTAGGTCCTGAATAAGAAGAAAAAAGCCATTTTAAAAGGAACTTTCCTCAAACGCTCAGAAGGTCCTAGCAAGTTCTGCAAGAGTCAATTCCCAGGTGGTTCAAACAGAGCATACGTTTGAGAATTAAATACACCATGCCAATGTTACTGAGACGGAACCAGAATATTGGTTCATCGTGCTTTAAGTCAGTTTCCAGCATCATTTGTCTCAGCTAGGAAAAGGCTATTAGGACAGGTCCTGTGAATCACGTGGTACCTGTGGGTACTCTGACTTACTTAGCATAACAATGCCTGTAAGCTTCACCCAGGCTGTCAAAAATGGCATGATTTCTTCCTTGTAAAAGGCTGATGAATTCACTGTGGATCTATATTCGGTGCATATGTACGTGTATCACATTTTCTTAATGCATCCACTGGCGGACACTTAGACCGCTGCCGCATACTACCTACTGTAATAGAGCTGTGATGAACATGAGGGACAGCTACATTTTTGACCTGGGATTTTCCTTCCCTTTGGGTAGACATCCAGAAGTGAAACTGACAGGTCATATGTAATCCCATGTTCAAATGTATTACTATCTTTTAAGTCACCTCCATACTGTTTCCCAAAGAGGCCACACGTTCTCCCTTTCCTCATCCTTGCCAATTCCTGCTAGTTCTTGGCTTTTTGGAAATAGCCGTATAAACAAGTGATATCACTATGGCTTTGATTTTCATTTGTATAATGATTATTGATGTCAAAAGGTTTCCAAGAGCCTGTGGAATAGCTGTATGTCGGACTCACCTTTCAAATAGAACTTTTTCCAGAGAAAAAGAGCTGGAGTACTTAACTGTTCTTTTTTGTTGGTTTTGTTTTGGGGGCCATACTTGTCAATGCTAGGGGTTAGTCCTGGCTCTACACTCAGAAATCACCCTGGTGATGCTCAGGGAACCACATGGAACACTGGGGATTAGACCTGGGACAGCTGTGTGCAAGGCAAGAGCCCTACCCGCTGTGTTGCCACTATGCCCCCCACTGTGCTTCTTGTCCCCGCTCCTATTCCTGTTCCTTCTAGCACTTTATAAAGCCCAGCTCTAAGGCAGAACCTAGGACCTGCAGCTGCTCCTCACAGCACAGACACCCCCAGAGAGCGGCCACCTCCAATCAATCCCTGTCAGACTGAGGTGCTGACTATTTGGTAGCGCTTCAGAAATACGTATCCCCTTTACCCGCCACTACGGAGCAGGAAAGAAGGAACTGGGACTTTAATAGGCCAAGCCAAAGGTCTCCAGGCTCCTTCTGAGATGGATGGGAAGCTAAGGATGACAGAGCCAGTCCTGAAGAGCAGCATGTGCTAGCGTTGGGCCTGCTTTCCTCCGATACTCCTTTATCCAGGGAGGTAATCTACGTGGCTGCTATGCCATCTAATCCTTTGGAAATGATCTGTTTATGTTTTCCTATTAAAGCTGATCATAGGCCTATGAAGTTAGCATGTCTAGGATTACACGGATCTTAGGATTCTCTAAGTTGCTGCCAGTATATGGCATTTACATTTTTCCTCTTAATCGCATTTATTTTTTATAAGTATTTTATTATACCACTGTGAAATATACAATTACAAAGATGTTCTTATTTTGGTCTTGGTCCTACAGTGTTCCAGAACCCATCCATCCACCAGTGCCCACTCCCACCACCAATGTCCCTGGTTCCT
Organism: Cryptotis parvus; assembly: GCA_021461705.1. Classification (NCBI taxonomy): domain Eukaryota; kingdom Metazoa; phylum Chordata; class Mammalia; order Eulipotyphla; family Soricidae; genus Cryptotis; species Cryptotis parvus. The sequence goes on along the minus strand of JAJIBD010006617.1, from coordinate 82,296 downwards.
TCTCCCTCCCCAGCCTGTCTCCATGGCAGGTTCTTTATTTCTTTCCCTTTTTCTCTATTTCTTTCTCTTTTCCTTCCCTTCCAGTCTTAATCACATTTAAAGTGATATGTTTTTGCTGTTTGTCTTGAGGCCACACCCAGAAGTGCTCAGGGGATCACTCTCAGTGCTGCTCAAAGAACCAGGGAATCAAACCTGGGCCACTGCGTGAAAGCATGTCTCAAGCCATTAAGCTTCTCTCCTGTCTTAAATCATGTATTTAGGAGATGACAGATCAAAAGGAGGTACATCTTCACACAGGAGAATAGAATCTACAGCAATTAAATTGTCATCATTTCCCCCTCTACAACAATCTTTATCAGATTCAAATTTGTGTTCTCAACTCTTTTTAAAATCGGTTAAAAGTTCTTAGATAATACTAATTCTTAAAAAAAACTGATATTAAAGCAATAGTTACATGCAACTTACAAAGCAATAATTACATGCAACTTGACTTTTAATTTAGTGGGAACAACTTTATCCAAATTAGTGTACTATTTGCCAAGACAATGTCATAGACTGAAATCTGTCTTATATTTTTGCTTAGGAAAAAAGGACAAAAAATACAAAGATAAACAAGCTGCTACCTTCAGGGGTTCTGAATGCTGAAGAAAACAATAAACAGAAGATCACTTAATCGCTTGATCACTTGACATCCTGTTATTTGCTCGGCGGGCACCAGTAATGTTTCCATTAGACCTTATCACATGTCAGTGTAGCCCAATGGCATCTGCTTGCTTCAGGAATAAAAAAAGAGCCTCAAACCTTTTGTTCAGGGACTTGATGAAGAAGTCTGACCATCTTGTAGGTGGGCGGCCACATGGTCTTTTGACATCCCGTGGGATCCAGTCGGTAATGGCTCTAGTCCAGCGGTCGTCTCCAAATTGCATTACATGTCCAGCCCATCTGATTTTCAATGCCTTGGCAAACAAGACAGCATCCCTGACTCTGGATCATCGACGGAGTTCGAACTCCAGATTCCTTCTCTCACTTGAGGGAGGTGTGATATTCCAAGCATAGCATTTTTGATTCCTCTTTGGAAGACCCGAATAGCGTTCTCATCCTGCTTTCGTAGGGCCTAGATCTCTGAGGCATATGTTGAGTGCAGGGAGAATGGTGGAGTTGAAGAGATGTGCCCAGAGCCGGAGGTTCTTTGTCCTTTTAGCTATTTCTTTGATGCCTTTGAAGGCATTCCATGCTGCTCTCTTCCTCCTGCGCAGTTCAAGTTTTAGGTCGTTCATTATGTTGAATTCTCAACCTAGGTATACATAACTGCTACATTCAGAGATGTTTGTTCCGTTGAGAATGAATGGGGCCTCTGGAACTAGTTCATTTTTCATGAACATAGTTTTGTTGAGATTCAGCTGTAGACCTATCCTTCCACATTCTCGGTCAAAGTCAGCCAGCATTTGTGGCTCAGTAATACTGAGTACTCAATACTCAGTAATGAATTTGCTCAAATACTTTGGGGTAAAAATACTTTGGGGTGGTGAAACTTACAACCTACTGGAAATGCAAGGAAGAGCTGTACTGGTAAATGAACAGAATAGAGTGATGGCTAACAGTGATTAAAAGGTTCTCTGGAAATTGTGGCAACATAAGGTAGTGTACTTATACAAATATGTCAACTTGTTGGCTTGTTTTCAAATCTTGAATATGAGTAAGAGGGGAGAATGACAGATACCAAGTTTCTGCTTTGGGTTCCAAAAATATATACATGAATCTAACATCATTACATGGTCAATTTAAAGCTAACATGTTTCCTTTCAACTCTTTCTCTTTTACACACCTGGCTCAGAGATCATGACTGGGTGGGGGGGAAGAGGTTCAAGGGACCTTAAGTGCTGCCAGGGACAGAAAGCAGGTTGCTGCATACAAAGCAAGTGTCTTGCACACTGCACTATCTAGTACTAATTATATTTTATAAATTGAATTCAGTTTTTCAAAACTTAAGCTTTTTCTTATAAAATTTGGAAAAGCAAATATAAACAGGTAGGTATATAACAATGTCGTTTATCCCTCAAAGGTTTTAATAAAAACTTTATGTCACAATCTTCAGTCACTCATTGAAATGAGTTTTTATTTTTATTTATCTATTTACTTTTTGCTTTTTGGGTCACACCCGGCAATGCTCAGGGGTTTCTCCTGGCTCTGCACTCAGGAATTACTCCTGGCAGTGCGCTGGGGACCATATGGGATGCCGGAGATCGAACCTGGGCTGGCATGGGCCTGCTGCGTGCAAGGCAAACGCCCTACCCGCTGGGCTATCGCTCCGGTCCCGAAATGAGTTTTTAATCTCACAATTATAGTGGGCTCTTGAATGACCCTTGGGGGTTGAGTGTTACCTTTCCACCTATCACCATCAAACATTCCCATTTAAGTTTTGATTCCCAGAAGATGAAGTACTGATAGCTTCCACTGATGGTGATAAGTAACTAGCAGGCGACTAACCAATTCATGTTTTGTATGTAGAATATATTGTATACTATAGTCTTAGAGCAAAGTAGAAAAGAAAACGTTTTTTAAAAAATGATACAAAGGAGAAAACACATTTACAGTCTTGCCCTGGAAAAATTCATGCTTACGTGGCCCTACATAATAGTCCCAACCTGTGATATTCAAGGGTCAGTGTTACATCTGTGTTTGAGAGTGCTGAAAAAAGATGAAATGTTTGGACTCTTTGCACCTTTATCAAAGATTAACTGATTATGTCTTTGAGGGTGGGTGTCAGGATACTCAACTCTATTCCATAGGTCCACTGGTCTGTTTTTATTCCAGTACCACGCTGTTTTAATTACTGCTGCTTTGTAGTACAGTTTGAGGTTGGGAAAGGTGATGCCTCCCATCTTCTTCTTCCCAAGGATTGCTTTAGCTATCCTTGGGGGTTTATTATTCCATACGAATTTCAGAAGTGTTTGGTCAATTTCTTTAAAGAATGTCATGGTAATCCTTATAGGAACCGCATTGAATCTGTACAAAGCTCTAGGGAGTATTACCATCTTGACAATGTTAATTCTCCCCATCCATGAGCAGGGAATGTGTTTCCATTTCCTCGTGTCCTCTTTTATTTCTTGAAGCAGTGTCTTGTAGTTCTCTTTGTATAGGTCCTTTACACACTTGGTTAAGCTGATTCCTAGGTATTTGATTTTCTGTGGCACAATTGTGAACGGAATCGATTTCTTAATATCCCTTTCTTCTCTTTCGTTATTTGTGTATAGGAAAGCCACCGACTTTTGGATATTGATTTTGTACCCTGCCACTCTACTATACCTATCTATTGTTTATAAGAGTTTTTGGGTTGAGAGTTTAGGGTTCTCTAGGTATAATATCATGTCATCTGCAAATAATGATAGCTTGATTTCTTCCTTGCTTATCTGGGTGCCCTTAATGTCCTTTTCTTCTCTGATTGCTATGGTGAGTACCTCCAGTACTATATTGAATAAAAAGAGGTGAGAGAGGGCAACCTTGTCGTGTTCCTGATCTTAAGGGAAGGCTTTCAATTTTTCCCCATTGAGAATGATACTCGCTGTGGGCTTTTGGTAGATGGCTTTTACTATCTTGAGGAAACTTCCTTCAATTCCCATTTTCTGGAGGGTTTTAATCATGAATGGGTGCTGGATCTTGTCAAATGCTTTTTCTGCATCTATTGATAGGACCATATGATTTTTATTTTTTCTCTTATTGATGTGATGTATTATGTTGATTGATTTGCAAATGTTGAACCATCCTTGCATTCCCGGGATGAATCCTACTTGGTCATGATGTATGATCTTTTTTGATGAGTCGTATATCTCACGGTGGTATAATAAAATGTTAAAAAAAAGATGAAGTGTGTGTGTGTGTGTGTGTGTGTGTGTGTGTGTGTTTGTTTGTTTGTAAGAAGGTGGGAAGAAGGAAAGATCAGGGGAAATAAGATAACACTGTAAAAGGATTGAAACAAAACAAAAAATGCAGGGAAATTCTAGGTATAAAACAACCGATTTTCACAAAAAAGCACTGTGGCCAGCTCAAGGAAATCATGCTCTAGGCTTCATGGTTCTGAGAGAGAGAGAGAAAAAGAGAGAGAGAGAGAGAGAGAATGTGTGTGTGTGTGTGTGTGTGTGTGTGTGTGTGTGTGTGTGTGTGTGTGTACACATGTGCAGGAGGCAGAAGGCTCTGCTAGAATATCCTAATTTGCAGCTTCAAATTCTCTGTAGGACTCTAAATGAAATGGAAAACTGTAAGAGTCCCAGGAAAGTGTCTGCGGCAGTGCTGAAGAGAAGACTTCGTCTGTGGAATATGAGCGCCTAACGGGATCCACTGCTCCACTGCTGCTCACAATTTGGTCAGATTCCAATCTCTGCTCTACTGGAGGTTTTTTTAAATTTTTTTTTGGGTCATACCCTGTTGAAGGACAGGTTTAGCTATTCTGGGAGTTTTGTTGTTTTGCCCACTCCCAGCTTAATCTATTTAAGCCAAGGTTCATTCTAATGAGACCTCTCTTCTATGTAAACACTGCTAGAAGGTGTGGCAGTTACAGAAGTCACCTTGATTGAATAACTTCTGACTTATACATCTACTAAGACTTCTATGTTTTCTAGATTGGGCACAGCTCCTCTTTATACCCACTGCACCCAGCGTGGGACAGTTAGAATTTACCAGGAGACTACCACCCTGGCTACGCTGAGACTATAGGAAGACTATAGGTAGGATCATACTAGTTTGCTCTAAGCAGGCGAATGTGACCTTTTCAGAACACGAGAACAAGATACTCAGAATCACCCTAGTGCAGATAATAATAAGGACCTTGTGGGTACCATCTAGATTACATGAAGCTCATTAAGTTATGATGCATTACTTTATACTAGCCTCCCCCCAGTGTTTTACGTAAGAGATAATCTCGGTAGAAAGGATTAGACCTTGGCTAACCTTTGTTTATACCTGCAATAGGGTGTGGCACTACACTCTGTTTAGAGTTCTTTGTTGACATGACCCTCCCTGGATACTTTGGTGTATATAAGGGGACTGACCCGAGGTCCCTTCGGCTTTGGCCTTTTAGCTTTCGGCTTTTGGATCCTGTGGCTTTTGGCTCCTCAGCCTTTTGCTTTTGGCTTTTGGCTTTTTGCTCTTTGGCCTTTTGCTCCTTCTTCTGGGTAGGACTCAGCTCGGGTGAGATCCTCTCTCTTTGGTGGGAGACTTAGGCTCTTTTGTATGGTCTAAGTTCGGACCAGAGCTAGAGTTTGTTCATTATATTGGAGTGTTGTGGAAGAGCTTTTGTACTATTAAAAGCCTTTTTTGGAACTGCACCAGACTCGTGAGTTTTCATCTGTTCCCCCTGGCATCCTCGGAGGGATAAGAGAACGTCTGTCCTGACACTGTCGGGGACCCTGGCGGCGTTCCCTGACAATACCCAGTGATGCTCAGGGGTTAGTCCTGGCTCTGCACTCAGGAACTATTCTTGGCGCTGTTCCGGGGATCATATAGCATGCCAGAGATCAAACCCACATTGGTCTTGTGCAAGGCAAATGCCCTACCTATCTCTCTGGCCCCTGGAATCAAATTCTTAGATAACCTTAGATGACCTGATGTGTTATCTCTCTGGCCCCTGCAATCGGATTCTTGGACAACTAAAGTAAACACAGCCCCTGCGCATTACCTGTCAGGATTTGAATAATGTGAGTGGGAAGAAATTTAGTAGGAAAAGAAACCAGATCTTGGGGGCCGGAGTGATAGCCCAGCAGGTAGGGCGTTGCCTTGCACGCGGCCGGCCCATGCCGGCCTGGGTTCAATCCCGGCATCCCATATGGTTCCCCGAGCACCACCAGGAGTAATTCCTGAGTGTAGAGCCAGGAGTAACCCCTGAACATTGCCGGGTGTGACCCCCAAAATAAAGCGAAAAGAAACCAAATCAAACGTCTGGGCATATATTCACCCAGACTCTATAAAGCAATCTGGGAAAAAGAATGAAGCAGCTTTTTATTTCTGCCTCTGTTCTAGAAACAAAATTCATGCCTAAAGACTCTGTGCGAACTGAAATCTCCACCTGAATCTCAAAGCACAGCATAAGGTGGCATGACTCACCAAAGCTCTAGAACAAGATGTGACCCCTGCAATGCCCTTTATGAGATGGGTTTCTTAGGATGTGGGAGGTTAACACTGGCACACACACATTCAACTCTGGTTTTCGTAATAAGGCAGGGATTTCTGCTGTGTCTTTTTTGGAGGGCACACCTGGCAATGCTCAGGGCTTACTCCTGGCTCTGCACCCAAGAATCACTCCTGCTGATGTTTGGGGGACCACATGGGGTGGTGGGGATCAAACCTGGGCCAGCCGCATGCACAGCAAGTGCTAGCTCTCTGGCCCCTGCTGAGTCTTTCATGGGTACTGCCGCCCCAGACAGGGACGGGGTGCTAGGGCAACACAAGTGCTGGAGCCCAAATGGCCTTTAGAGAAAACCCCAAGGAAGAGGCTAGAAGGTAGAAGAACTCACCTGAAATGCCTTTAAACTCATCATTTCCACCCCAAGCTTCTTGCCTTGTTCAAACACGTCACTCGAACTATGTTCCATTAGAACTATGGTCTTAAGGCCTGGCGTCAACTTATTTTCTACACCTTCTAGTAAGAGTCTGGCCTTATCTGGCTTATCCACAAACACCAGGGAGAGTTCAGCTGGAAATGAAGAGAGACAATGAGGAATAAATATGGTGTAGTACTAAGAGCTGGAAGAACCTCACACCAGGCTATTTCAAGTGCTACAATTTTCTTCTTCTTTTTTTTTTTTTTTGGTACCATACCAAGCAGTGTTCAAGGCTTACTCTTGAATCTTCACTCAGGGATCACTCTTGGTGTACTCAGGAGACCATTTGGAGTGCCAGCATGCAAAACAAGCATACTACCCTTTGTGCTATCTCTCTGGCCCCTTAGAGGTTACAATTTTTTAAACAGGTAGATGTATATATACAGCCCTGATCAGGTCAAATTGAAGTACTGTAAAGCATCAAATTGAATCAACAATTCAAAGACTGCAAACATACCTTTGTTGACTATGTAGGTGATTGCTTCAGGGCCAAGGGTATCGTAGAGGGGAACGGGCACCATGGAAAATGCAAAGCAACCCAGTTCGATGATCACCCACTAAACAGATAGTAAAGGTGGGAGAGAAAACAAGATGTCACCAAGAGACCAGCACTCTAGAGAGACTCAAACTGAAAACCTTGGGCATCATGGAAACAACACAGTATACCTACTCTATGTACACTGTATACCTACTCTATCTACACTGTATACCTACTCTATGTACACGGTATATCTACTCTATGTACACTGTATACCTACTCTATGTACACTGTATACCTACTCTATGCACACTGTATACCTACTCTATGTACACTGTATACCTACTCTATGCACACTGTATACCTACTCTATGTACACTGTATACGTACTCTATGTACACTGTATACCTACTTTATGTACACTGTATACTTACTCTATGCACACTGTATAAAGTGTGAAGTGGGGGTCATCTGGCTTGTTGCAAGGCTCTGCTGGGGTGGCGGGCCAGGGCTAGAACCCGCCATCCCTCCTGGGCTCCTTGTGAGCGACTGGGCACAGGGAGAGCAAGTAGCAGCTTTGCCCCATGTCTGTGAGTCTCTAGCCCTGGCCCACCACCCCAGCATAGCCTTTCAACCAGCCAGATGACCCCCCAACTCCATGAGTGCTTCCATTTTCCACATCCGGACTTCTCTCTTGTCAGAACTCCATCCAGCAGACCAGCCTATCACAGCCTGGCTCGTGCAGCTGCAAGTGGCCACGCCGTTTCATCAATAAATGCTGGATTTAGATGACTACAAGAGTATGCTACCCGCACGGCAGAGCCTGGCAAGCTACCCATGTCATATTTGATATGCCAAATACCAGTAACAATTATAGACCTCTCTCCCATGATCTGATGGAATGGTTCGAGGCTCTTTATGTTTCTGGAGCAAGCAGGTACCCTTGGGCTCTACTTGCATGAGACAGGTCATATGGAGATGTTACTGGTGCCCGCTCGAGCAAATCGATGATGAACGGGAAGACAGTGATACAGCGATACACTGTATACCTACTCTATGCACACTGTATAGCTACTCTATGTACACTGTATAGCTACTCTATGTACACTGTATACCTACTCTATGCACACTGTAGAGCTACTCTATGTACACTGTATACCTACTCTATGTACACTGTATACCTACTCTATGTACACTGTATACCTACTCTATGTACACGGTATACCTACTCTATGTACACGGTATACCTACTCTATGTACACTGTATACCTACTCTATGTACACTGTATACCTACTCTATGCACACTGTATACCTACTCTATGTACACTGTATACCTACTCTATGTACACGGTATACCTACTCTATGTACACTGTATACCTACTCTATGTATACTGTATACCTACTCTATGTACACTGTATACCTACTCTATGTACACTGTATACCTACTCTATGCACACTGTATAGCTACTCTATGTACACTGTATACCTACTCTATGTACACTGTATACCTACTCTATGTACACTGTATACCTACTCTATGCACACTGTATACCTACTCTATGCACACTGTATACCTACTCTATGTACACGGTATACCTACTCTATGTACACTGTATACCTACTCTATGTACACTGTATACCTACTCTATGTACACTGTATACCTACTCTATGCACACTGTATACCTACTCTATGCACACTGTATACCTACTCTATGTACACTGTATACCTACTCTATGTACACTGTATACCTACTCTATGTACACTGTATACCTACTCTATGTACACTTCCAGAGAGCGGCGACAAGCAGTGCTAGAGAGGTGCCAGAGCAAGTCTGTGGCCAGACAGGAGCCTGGCTCCATTCTCCAGGTAAGGCATGGCCCCACCAGACAGTGTGTGTGGGGCTTGGGGGAGCAGGAGGAGTCTGGGAATTGGAGAAGGAGGGCCTTGCTCTCCTCACAGAAAAGTCATAATGGCAAAATCGCTTCAGAGAAGTGATGAGAGAAAGGAGTGATGCACTAACTGGCCTCTAACCCCCCGCCATGTGGCCACGGGGCCACCTACAAGGCCAACGTGGCTCGATTAATTACTGTGGAAGTCAGCGTATTCCATGGCACCCAGGACCTACCCGCCCACCTCCCAGTGGGTGTCCAAGAAACACCAAGAAACGCTGCAGAAACTCTGGCACACGGACAAAGGCAGGGTGACCATGAGGACGGAGAACAGTGCTTCCGTGTCCACAGGACCAGAAGAGCTTTGCGAACATTCCCTCCCTGCTCCCACCTCTCCCGCCCAGAACCATACGTGCTACTGAGATGGACGCCAGGTCCAAGTACTTTAGCACAGTACAGGGGGCGCATATATCCAAAGTCTCTGCCCTTTATTCTGCCACGCCAAGGAACGATCATCAACTATCATTAAAATCTGCTTTCCCCATACACTTGCTTCTTGAGGAGATTGTTCCTGACACCGCTGACCTTTACCACATTCCCACCGCCCTCTCCTTCTAGACTCCTTCCAGATTCCCTTTAGGTGCCACCACCATGAAGCCCTCCTTGACTAAACCTCCACAATTCTTTGATGCTGTTGTCCACGCTTACCATATTATAGACACAACATCAGTGAATGGGTCTGTCTTCCCCTATGTGGCACCTCCCAGAAAGGATCCCAGTCTCTGCTCTGTGTTTGTGTCTCTCACAGGCCTGGCATGTAGTAAATGCTAGATAAACATTTGTTGAGCGAATCCTTGAATACAGACAGATAGAGCCTATTTCTTGAGGTGCAGAATCTCTCCTGATTACAGATTCACTATGGAATTCCACAAATGCAAAAATGATGGATGTGATCATTTGAATGGGTTTTACTTAAAACAGAATTCAGTTCCCTGAGCCTTACCACAGTTCCAGCTGCGGAAAATGAGGGTTTTGTTTAACAAAACCGGTTGCAGCAAAGTAAGTGGCTGAGACACCGGTCTTTTTTAGATGCCAGGAGGCCTAAGAATCAATTCAATTTTTCCAGGCCAGATGTGCCACTGATCTTTTGCTAAAGCCACCAGCAATCAATATCCTCCAGAGAGCTTCCCACTTAGATGCACTTTAAAACAATGGTTCATAGAAGCCCCAGGCCACAGCAGACAGATAGACCCAGACCTCACGTTGGCTGAAGAGGCATTTCCAAAAGCCAACAAAGGCATTTCCAATTTTGAAACCTGATCAGGGGAAAGTTAACATCTTTTAAAAACTAAAAGATGAGAAGTTTGCACCTTTCTCTGCCCTCCCACCCTGCGCCCCCACCCCCAGAGGCATTGTTGAATCACTTGAATCACTTGAATCCCGTTATTCATCGATTTGCTCGAGCGGGCGCCAGTAACATTTCCATTGGACCCTATCACGTGCCAATGTAGCCCAATGGCATCTTAAACATTTCTGTTACTGGATTTGGCATATCGAACACGCATAGGACAGCTTGCCAGGCTCTGCCATGCGGGCGCTATATTCTCATTACTAGAGGCAATGTTAAAGTGAGAAAAGTGCTTGGTTTTTTGTGCTAACGATTTTGTTGGGAAACCAGGAGAAATGATTCAGTTCATAAAACAATTTGTTCTCCTTGAAGGCTAAGGAGGTACTGGTTGGGGCGTGCCTATGTGTGATTTTCTTACTTTTTGTTTTTTTGGGTGGTGTTTGGGTTCTGTGCCCAAGGCGAAGACTCCTGGCAGGGCTTGTGGGACCTACGTGGTATCCAGGGATCGAACCCAGATTGGCCTCATGCAAAGTAATGCTCTCCCTGCTGTGCTATCATGGGACTCTTCCTAGGGTGGGATCCAAGGCAGAAACCAGCTTAAGTGGAGGAAAGTGTGTGACGATGACTGGAAGAACCACGAGCCCCCAGGAGAGTACGCACCTCAGGTCTGTTTTGAGAAAAGATGCCGATGAACTGATCTGAGGAAGCTTTGAAGCCCTTCTGGAGCAGCGCTGAGCCCACATACTCCGACAAGTCTGCGACCTGTAAGGCGGGGGAGATCATAGCATAGTCAGAGCCAAGGAGCAAAGCTGTGGGGGTGCAGGGTGGGGAGTGCCAGAGACCAGCACCGATCCCAGCATCTGAGGTAGCCTCCGTGCCGGCAAGCAGCCCCCTCGAGGGAGCGGGACTATCTTTGCCAGCCCAGGTTTTATTCACTGAAACTCCAAATGAAGAACTGACCACTAGGTTCCTTCCACACAATATATGAGCCCCACCCCGACAGCTCTGTTATCCATATCTCCTCTGTAAGTCAGCCTTACAAAATCAGAATAGTCTCCTGTGGACAGGAAAATAAAGTTATTTTTGTATTTACTGACAGCAACAAAGAAGCTAGAATTTGTCATTTGGACTAAACACAGAAATAGAAACCTGGGCTCGTGTGTGTGTGTGTGTGTGTGTGTGTATGTACACATATGTGTGTTCATGTATGTGTGTAGGGTAGGGTTGAGAAAAAATTTAGTAAAATAAGTTCTTATCATTAGCTTTACAGTCCCAATCTGAGAATTTATTCTTAGAAAATCATTTAAGGGGCCGGAGCAATAGTCCAGCGGGTAGGGCATTTGCCTTGCACGCAGCCAGCCCATGCCAGCCTGGGTTCGATCCCCGGCATCCCATATGGTCCCCTGAGCACCGTCAGGAGTAATTCCTGAGTGCAGAGCCAGGAGAAACCCCTGAGCATTGCTGGGTGTGACCCAAAAAAGCAAAAAAAAAAAAAAAAAAAAAGAGAGAGAGAGAGAGAGAGAGAGAGAGAAAAAATCATTTAATTTTAGGAGTAATTGTTTTTGAGGTTTTTAAATTTTTCTTTCTTCTAGTTTTAGGCCACACCCAGCAGTGCTCAGGGGTCACTCCTGGCTCTGTGCTCAGGTTCACTCCTTCTGGGGCTTGGGGACCATATGAGGATCCGAGATGGAACCTGAGTTGACCACCTGCAAAGAAAGTGCCCTACCTGCTATACTATCTCTCTGGTCCTAAGAGGAGGTTTTAAATAACTCTGAAATTTCAAAATGATCTGAAGCCCTAAACCTTGTAGGGAAAGAGAACCATTGGTGGAGCAGTTATATTACACAGTTGCATAACTGCTGGCTAAAATGTTCTGTGAAAGTGCAGCCTAGTAAATGCCGCAATTATAAAAACCACATCAAACCTTGGAGAATATTTAGAACAATATCACTTGTCAGTGGGTGCCAGTAACGTCTCCATTTGTTGGGAATGAGGTCAATTATTGTTACTGTTTTTGTTATATGAAATACACCACAAGTAGCTTGCCAGGCTCTGCCATGGCTCTGGGTTCATCCCAGGGGACCAGTCTTTTTCTATGTCAGACCATCAACCATCCAGGGCCCACGGGCCTAGCCCTGGGTGTAGACAAGCCTGTCTCTCACCTGCCAATGCAGCTGGGTACCACACCTGCAACACTTCAAGGGGCAAGACATTCTTAAGTATAGAACTAAAAGTGTAAGACTTTTCTTGGTTTGTGTTTTAGGCCATCTCTGGTCAACAATAAATGCACACATTCATTCACTGCAATAATGTAAACACAATAAGGACAGCCATAAAAACTTGGCCAGACCAAATACCTGCTACTCTCCAACCCCAGACAAATGAATAGAAAATGATTTAATCTCATCATCTGGGTTACTTCCTGTCTCAACTGATGAACTGTGCAGAACTCTTCTGATTCACGCCCACATCTGGGGGCAACAGCCCCACCCCCTCCTCCTGCCCTCGAGCCCCTCTAGCTGTGGCTGACAGGGCACCCTTTGCCTGGCCCATGACAATTAGCTGCCAGGGTGAGGCTTCGGCAATCTCATAAACATGCCCATATTTCCGTAAACCGTGGGTGGTCCCACTACTTTTGCCTTCAGTGGAAGCCTGACGGCCCCATAACTTGCTCATCTTGAGGACTTGACTTGTACACAGGCCTGCATTTAGATCTCTAGAGAAGAGCTGTGGGGGTTCCTGCCCCTCCCACAAAGGTAAAAATCACAGGGCTAGTAAAACATGCAAAGATTTCGGGGCCAAAGAGATAGTACAGTGGGTAGAGGGCACTCGCTTATATTCAGATAAATGACCTAGGTTCAATCCCTAACACCACATATGGTACCGGGAGCCTTGCCAGGGTGACCCCAGAGCACAGAGGCAGGACTAAGCTTGAGCATTATCAGTGTGTGTCCCTCTTCACCCCCAAAAAATAAAAGGAAAGAAAGAAAAAGAGATTTAAAGGGACAACCCCAGAGGTGCAGCTATGTTTCTGGGGCCAGTCACTGGCTGGAATGTACAAGACAGGGACCTGCCCAACGGGCCCCCGTCTGCCTGGAGACAGCCACTGAGCTCTGGCCTTGGCTCTCTCCTCCAGGCAACATGCAACAGTCGTGATCTACTGAAAACTAATACACTGTAAGGAAACACCAAGGGAGTAGGAGGACACAGGCCATCCCATGCGCCCTGTCAGGTCTGAAGAGCCCGTCAGCAGGGGGTTGGGAGGGGGACGCAAAGCTCATGCCAGGATGAGCAGGGACCGGGGTTCGATCCTTGGTACTGCATGACCTACTGAGCACTACTAGCTCCCAGCACCTCTGGGAAGGCTGTGCCCTTTACTGCACCCAAAAACATAAAAGGAAATAGAAAGAGAGAGAGAGAGAGAGCATCACCACACAGTATTACTCATTCACCTGATGCACATCAATTATTTACAAAGCATGTATGCAAACAGAGGGTCACACAAATGCCTTACAGGATGGAGCGGTGTGATTGGGAAAGCAAATCCCAAGAGTTCATCTGTCCTGCGGGTCGTGACCCCTCACCAGCAAGTATAATGAGCTCACTGTGCTCTCATCTCCCTTAGCCCCCACCAAAGCACCTTCTACATGACCCACGGTCTAGAGACGCTGGCAGGGACCTTAGGTCACACACAGCCTAAACATTTCAAGTGCCGAACGTGGGCGAGTAGGCTCATGGGCCATCCCGGAAGCCTCAGGACACTACCCGCCCACCAGGCAGCTCAGCTGGCACATTCTCCTCCATCCTGTGGGCCTCAGGACTACCCGCCCACCAGGCAGCTCAGCTGGCACATTCTCCCTCCATCCTGTGGGCCTCGGGCTGCCACTCCACTGAGGAGCAGCGGGGGCGCCTAGGCCTGTGGGACAGGAAAAGCACTGTCCTCCTGCACTGCCACCTGCCATTCTCAAGCTCCGCTGGAGACCGTCAGAGGATCAGCGGGCACTGCAGACTGACCAGTGAAAACCCCCGATCCCAGTGGGGCTGAAGGTCACACCGTCCCACACTGGTCAGCATCCGCGTGATGTGGGCCTGAATCAGAGGGGAAGGACCTCCTTTCTGGTCCTGAATCTGCTGCTGACCAGCTGCGACCTGGGACAGGTCCCAACCCACCCTGGGGCCTATTTTTCCACATCTGGTCAATGACAACATTTCTCTCTATGGGAACTTTCCCATTTTTTCTAGCACTTGCCAAGGCAGAAGGGTGCAATTGGATGCCCCCGTGGGGTCTGGAAGGAGCTGTCTCTTCCAGGCACAAAACTTGAAGTTTATCTGAAAATTGATACTCTGCTGGGAGAAGCACTGAGGCTTCGGAGGCCTGGAGGCTGTATCTGAAGGATGTACTTTCCCTAGCATCCTGTGGACCCTCTGAGAACTGCTAGGAGCAACCCCTGACCATTGGCTGTAGACCACAAACAAAAATGATACTTTAAAAAATCTTTAAAAATAAAAAAGCACACTAGATAATCCCAACTATATGACACTGCAGCCAAAGAAAGACTGTGGCCCCAATAAACATCAGCAATTCTGGGTTAACCAAGGAGGGAGGGATGGATAGAAAGAACACAGAGATGTTTAGGGCGGTAAACCAATTTGGTAACACCCTGCCATAGAAAACACACAACAGAATGCACTGCCGAAGTACAAAGAAGCTTGCAACACAGAGCGGACCCTAACATAAATGATGGGCTTCAGTTGACTTCAATATGTTAACACTGGTCAGAAAATCCTCCTTTGCAATGCAGGCTCATTCATTTCAAAATAAAGTGCTCTGAGCCCAGCAGCGACATGACTCACGGAGCCTGTCTCGCATCTTTGTGTGAGATACCTCCTAGAGCTCACTGCTAGTCCAGCATATGTGCTTTCGGCAGACAGTTTCCACCCTGACTCGCGATGGCCCACCCTGACGCCGCAATGGCTCTGAGAATGAGCTAAGCATTAGCACTGGAGGGAGTGGCCCCCGGAACAGAAAACTCACCTCTCTGTAGGAAAGCCATTCGTAGGGCTGGTTTGGTTTCCGAGAGCCTAAGCAAGGGCCAGTTATCTATAGGAGACAAAAAAAGATGTAAGCTAAGAATGGGCTTTGCACATACCTACAGTCCTAGATTCTGACTGTCTCCCCATCAAATACTACCAACTGGGGAGTGTCCACTTGTTCTCATAAACGAGGCATCCATGAGAGAATTGGTTTCTCCTAGTTCTGGGTCTGGATTCTTATTCATGTGTTTATATCTGCCTGGCCCCTACCTTCCATGGCTCAGGCAAGGGGGATCAAGAGAAACAACGCAAACAAGTGGGTGCATCTCTGGTATCACCCGTTCCCATGCCCCCAGCACTACCAGGGGTGGCCCCTACTACACGAAAGTGGATCAAAAAGAGCCCTAAAATATAAGCAGGGGGATATTCTTCAGTGGCAGAGAGCTTGCCTCATCTGCATGAGGCCCTGGGCTGGTTTGATCCTTACCCCTGGAAATAACAAATAAGCAAAAAAAAAAAAAAAAATAAGGGAAAGGCAAATTCTTTTCTTTGGGGAGGGATACCTGGTAATGCTAGGGCTTTCTCCTGGCTCTGCTCTCAGGGTCATTCATGGTGGGGAAGGGTCTAACTGCGGTACAGGGGATCAAACCTGGGTTAGCTGTGGACAAGGCCAGTGTCCTACTTGCTGTTCTAGCTCTCTGGCCCACAAATAAAATTTTCATGACACTCAAAATGTGAATTTCTCTCAATGCTTTAGTTTAAATTAGTAGCTGTGTGGCAGAGTGATCAATTAATTAATTAATTAATTGAATCGCCATGAGATAGACCATTATAATGCTATTCCTGGTTGGGTTTCAGTCATACAGTGTTCCAACACCTGCCCCTCTACCAGTGCACATTTCCCACCACCAGTGTCTCCAGATTCCCTCCCAAGCACAGCCTCCTCTACGGCACTTCCCCCCCCCCCCCATAGAGACAATTGGTGTGGGTTTTTCAGAAGAGGATCCTGCGATATTTCTAAGGAGGTTTTCTATATTTTTACTTTGGTTGGGAGGGAGGCGCACACCCAACAGTGCCCAAGGCTTCCTCCTGGCTGTATGCTCAGGGATCACTCCTGGCTGGGCTCAGGGGCCATATGTAGTGCCGGGATCGAGCCTGGGCCAGGCACATGTGAGCCTTATCTGCTGTACTATCTCCCTGGCACCAGACGATTCCCATATTCTAACTCAGAATATAGGAAAATATAAGGATTTTCCTCAGAATATAAGGAAAACGATGACTATTTTTAGTTTCATTTTCTCCCTTGGTACTTCTGGTGATTGTGTTGAAGGAGGGTTGAACTCAGCCACGCTCGCTCATTTGTGTGTTATGCTACTCTTGCGGTGCCTGAGCACACTTGAGCTGTGGTGCTTGCAGCAGTGTGTTGTGTGTCTGCACCCCCTGGCTGCGGTGATACAGCAGCTTTGGATGCGCCATTAGCGCTCTCTTGGTGGCCATGCATTGGTTATCACACACTTGGCTGCAACGCCGGGATCACAATGGCAGTGCTGCTGGGGTCGTGCTTGGCCTGTGAGGCGGTGCTGTGAATCGGACTGGGAGTCTCCTGCCCCAAAGGCGAGTGCTCCTCTGTGGAGCCCCTCTGGGATCCCAGGACAATCTAATTGACTGATCAAATTCTGTCGCATGAAAGTATCAGGAATCACCCTTTATAATTCAAGTTACACAGGGAAAGTCTTGGTTGCAGCACAACCAAAAAATGAAGAAAAGACATAGAAATGAGGGCAACGCAGGGGCATTTGTCAAAGCCAAAATTAAAAAATACCAGGATGCGACTTGACTCCAATTTCTGGTCCCAATAAGCAAGCATGCAAGCATGGAAAGTGAATAGGAATGATTTAAACCAGGACTAGCCTGGCAGTAAGTACAGCTCCAAATTGCTGATATTTTAGAATTAAAGAAATTTCTTCCTATAGGTTACTCCCAAACTAACTTTATGGCTACCTCGGGTGTCTCATTAAGGCAGCATACACGGGGATGAGGTTCACTCCCCACATCTGTCATGCACAGGGCCAGAGGTGACAAGTTGCTTTCCATGGGCAAAGGCACAGGACATTCAACTCTTTCATTGCTGAGGAGCCAAATCAGGTGGGGCCAGAGAAATTGTGCAGGGCTTGAGTCACATCCTTGCACGTGGCTGACACGAGTCCTGGGACCAAGTGGCTTCAGAGAGCCACCGAGGTGGTCCCAGGTGTTCCTCGGCACTGCCACGTGCTGCATGCACTACACCCTTGGACCCTTTTATGAAACCATTCGCCTGACTGGCCCCCAATAAATAGTAAGAAAAAAAGCAGGTGGAGGGAAACTGCAGACACTGGTATTGGGAAATGGGCACTGGTGGAGGGATGGGCGTTGGAACACGGATGTATGACTGACACCCAATCATGAGCAGATTGTAATTGTCTATCCCACGGTGATATAATAAAGAATGTGATAGCAGGATTCCCCCATCAAACCAGCTGCCTGTTTTCGTAAGGACAGTTTTATTGGCTCTCAGCCAAGCTTGCTCATTTGCATGTTATCTAAGCATGAAGCTGAGCAGGATAACGGAGCTGGACGGGCCCCAGCAGCCACAATATTTACTCTCTGGACTTTTACAGGAAAGCCTGTAGATGACAGTTTTGAAATGGGGGTGGCTCACTATCAGGCACTTAAAATGTGCCATACACAGACTCAGCCAACGGTGTCTTTGGTATGATTGGACAGAGACAGAACCTGGGTGTCAGCATTTTCTAAAAGCTCCCTTCAGTCAGTGTTGAGAAGGCCTGAATTTGGACTTGACTGGGGGCTTTATGTGGTAGTGGGTCAGCCGTGAGTGTCTGGCCCTGGGTTCAGTCTCGGTCGCTCCCACCCCCCACATCCCAAGTGATTCATTTTAAAAAAAAATTCTCTAATAAATCACTCAAAAAAAAAAAAAACCCTTCATTTCTCAAGTAGAGGAAGTGACTAGACCAAAAAAAAAAATTCTGTAACTTGTCTGAAGAAAAGGGGAGAGTTACTGTATTATTAGATAAATCATGTGTTCTGCAAACAATGAAAATATTTATAGGTATTTATGTGGATGTTTGCTTTATATTAGTGGCTATATGTGTATGTATATGTATACAATGAGGATGTGTGCATATATATGAATCAAGGGTAATACATTTGTGTAGATAGAGTGTGTACATACACACACAGATCATATATATACATGTGAAGAATCTATCCACACACATATATAATATATGCGTAGGTTTAAAGGAAACATCTTGTGGCATTATGTTAGGGTGTTCATCTGGGCACTCATACTCACAGGGGACCCGGACACAAACTGAGGAAGCCCCTCAATAATGCACAAGCATGCCTGCTTTTCCCTTGGAGAAGGGCTGGGGAGAACCTGCTCCAGGAAATACTGGGGTGAGCATGCTGAAGGGAGCAATGGCACCCGGCACCGAGCGCATTTCAGCGGCAGCACATGGGGAGGTAGCGTGTGTGGCTCCTGATTACAATGCAGTTAGCAGAGGCGAAATGAAAGCTGACCACAGAATCTGAAAGGAGAAGAACCCAGGCAGAGCCCGGGTCCAGTGCACATGGAAGATGCAGGATCCCACCCCAATACAGAGGCTCAGGGATAGAATCACGGGCGAGGGAGCAGGAAGCAGAAGGCTCTGTCCGCTGTGCTGAGAACACAGAAGGAAGCGTGCAGGTGCTGGGACACCATGTCAGGGACCAGAGGAGAGAAGAGTGCATGCGCCGACTGAACGTCCCTGCACCCCAAAAACCCAGCAGGGCTTGACAGGAAAGGGGAAAATTCAACGGGAATCTAAGAAACGTCAGACTCCACCACACCCTGGGATTGAGGGGCAGAAGAGAAGAGGAAAAAGATAAAGAGCTGAAGAGGTAGGGACAAAGGTGTGGCGAAAGCACCAGCTGGACAGGAAGTCCACTGAGGAGACAGACGGGACTGTGGGCGCCGGGTTATGGGAGGGAACATGCCTCGTGGTGTCAGCCTGGGCTGCTAGGAGTACGGGCCAGTAGATCTGCAGGTGTGTTGGCCTGGCTCCGTTTAGCAGGAAGTGCCATGCCCTCAACTGTGCACATCCCTCTGCGCTGCCTCTGTAGCACTCAGAGCACTCCATCAAGACCTGTTTGCACCCAGACGCCTGTGTCTGGGGATCCCGGAATGAGGCTGGCATCTCTGGCAACCTTCCCTGGAGAAGTGACGGAACTGAGGGACTGAGGATGGGCCTTCCTCAGGAAGTCATGTGACCTCGGGAGGCGACTTACTTGATATCATTATGCCCCTCTGGAAACCTTCGCAGCGTCCTGACATCATCATAGAAGTACACCAGGGGCTCATCACTGGAGAGGAGAGCGGACCTCCGCAAGCACCTTCCGCCACCCTGTGACAGACAGACAGACAGGCAGACAGACATCAGGCACATGAGAAGGAATCACTCAAGCAGCATGTGGCTGAGCCCAGTTCGATCCCTGGCGCCACATAGGGTTCTCCTGAGCCCTGTCAGGAGTGATCCCTGAGAGGAGAGTGGCGAGTAAACCCTGAGCACCACCAGGTGTATGCCCCCAAAATAAATATTTGTATCACTTGATCATCGGTTTGTTCGAGCAGGTACCAGTAACATCTCCATAAGTCCTGTCGCAAACAAGTGTAGCCCAAGGACATTTGTTTGTGCCAGGAACAGGAAGAGCCTCAAACCATTCCTCCAGGTCATGGGAATGAGGTCCATAATTGTTACTGGTTTTTTGGCATATCAAATAAAACAGGGGCAGCTTGCCAGGCTCTGCTGTGTATATATTTAAAATAATGAGTTTTTAAATATTTAAAGACTAAATCTGACATGAGCAGAGCTGCTACTGGCTCTCCCTGTGCTCAGCTGCTCACGAGGTGCCCGGGAGGGATGGCGGGTTCTAGCCCTAGCCCACCACCTCAGCAGAGCCTCACAACAAGCCAGACGACCCCCTTCTCCATGAGGGCCTGCATTTTCCACATCCGACTTCCCTTCATCAGAACTCCACCCAGCAGACCAGCCTATCACAGCCCGGCTAGGCCGCGAGGTTCATCAATAAATGCTGGATTTAGAGATGACTACAAGAGTATGCTACCCGCACGGAAGAGCCTGGCAAGCTACCCGTGTCGTATTTGATATGGCAAATACCAGTAACAATTATAGACCTCATTCCCATGACCTGATGGAATGGTTTGAGGCTCTTTATGTTCCTGGAGCAAGCAGGTGCCCTTGGGCTCTACTTGCATGAGACAGGACATATGGAGATGTTACTGGTGCCCGCTTGATGATGAACGGGAAGACAGTGATACAGTGAAAAATTCAATAAAACTGAAACTCAACTATACCCACAGTCGTTATTTCAACACTGCTCCCACAGGCCACACTCCAGAGACAAAGTCTGCCCTTTGCATGCATGATGATAGAGATTATTCTCCTTTTCAACTTGAACATGATTACTAATGTCTGAGTCTGCTTCCTCCTTTGTAAAATGGGGGAACCACGTGCCCATGTCCAGGGTTATTTTTAGTTGGACAAGAACATCCCTGTGAAATATTACTCAGACTCCCTGTCACACACCCTCACGACAATGCCCCTCCTTCTTGGTGACCGAGTGTATCTATACAGTAAGTGCACAGATCAGAATACTCAGCAGTAGCACTCCAGGGGGCTCAAGAGAAAATTCTTGTGGACACTTGGGGGGGTCATTACAGGGCACCCCGGTAGGGGGCTGAGAAGGAAGAGGAAGGGGCTTTGCAGAGAAAGGAAGAAAATGAAAGACTGAGGAAAGCTAAGGTGAGCCAGACGTGAGCCTAGGGACCAGTAATGGCCATAGCCACCTGCCTCCTGGGTGCAGCCCAGAGCCATACTGCCAGCAGCACAAGGTGCAGGTGACCTGGAAGGCCCCCTGGGACAGGGCAGGGCAGGGCTCGCCTCCCCATGGACACACATTCATCCATGCAGATGCTAAGGGGTATCTCTGCAAAAGCTCCCATGGCTCCAGTGCAGGCAGAGGATTGATGGTGACTCGTGATGAGGCAGAACTTGTTTGGAAGGAGCTGGAGGTTGGCTGGTTGGTTGGTTGGTTGGTTGGTTGGTTGGTTGGTTGGTTGGTTAGTTGGTTGGTTGGTTGATTGGTTTTTAAGCTTCCAGACTTGGGAGCTGAAACCTGGAGGGAGGACACGCATGGAGGACAGGGCCTGGTCTCCATGCACCGGAGGGGACAGAGTAAAGGACAGGTTGGAGTGACATTGCACAGGCATAAAGGAGAGACACCTAGATATTGGGGCGGGGCCTGGAACCATTTACTTGAACTGTGCCATAAGCTCACTTTATAAACAACTGTAGGATTTTGGCTTATTGCCACAACCAACAGTGCTCAGGGCTTACTCCTGGCTCTGCTCTCAGGTGGGACTTGGGGACCAAGTGGGGTGCCGGGATGGCACTCAGGTTGGCTGTGTGCAAGGTAAGAGCCTCACCTGTTGTGAGGTGTCAGCTCTGAGCTGTGCCCCCAACAGCTGGAGTTTTGATGTGACTCTTTCCTAGGTCGCCCAGGCACCCCCCACACTCAGGAACTAAACCAGGTCTGAGACACATGCTGAAGTTTTCCTATGGCGCAGAGACCAGATCCCTTCAGATTGTCAAATTACCAATTCCTATTTAGAGCAGGAGAGTTCTCAAGGCTAGTGATTTTTAAATTAATTTTTGCTTTTTTTTTTTTTTTTTTGGGTCACACCCAGTGGTGCTCAGAACTTACCCCAGTGGCGCTCGCAGGTTGTGAACCTAGCCCTGTCCTTTCTCTCTGACCCTTAAGTCTACTTTCATCACCATCTTTCAATTAACCCAAAGTCTTTGGGTTAATTTGGGGTGGTACATAATCTTCAGGATGTTGAGAAACCTGAAGGCAAAACAGCCAAAAGCTGGGGGAAAAGTTAATTAATTAAATTAAAGCCACTGTCTTGAGGAAGTTGCCCCAGGATACTTGTTATTATTCTAATTAGCAATGGGAGTAATTAGCAGCAGTTTGAAGATGAAGCAGCGAAGCGCCTGTGTGACCCCAAGTACTAATTCCCAGTACAGTGAACGGAGCATGGTCCCAACGTCCAACTGTCGGGCAGAAGCAGAAGCTCATTTTTTTTTTAGCTTTTTTGGGTCATACCTGGTGACGCTCAGGGTTACTCCTGGCTTTTTGCTCAGGAATTACTCCTGGTGGAGCTTGGGGCACCATATGGGATGCCAGGGAATTGAACCCGGGTCGGCCGTGCAAGGCCAACACCCTACCCGCTGTGCTATCCCCCTAGAAGCAGCAGTTTCAAGGGAGGAGACCGAACGACATGGGAGGGTGGGGTGGCCGGGAAGCACCCGGCTTTAGGTTGGATTCAGGCTCTCAGCACTTCTGAATGACATCTCTGGTGCCACCCTGAAACGCAAATGCTAGGGTGAAGACACCAGAAGTGATAGCTACCGGTTCACAGCGCAGAGGTGAGCTCAGGGACAGCTGGCTCTAAGGACTGGTGCTCAGGATTCCAACAGGGAGTGACTGCATGTTTTGGGTACCTGTGGTTAATTCTTAAATGAAAGAACCCCTTCAACCCGGTCTTTTGGGGGTGGAAGTGGGTATTTCTAGTGGGAAATGGCGAGAGCTGAGCTGACAACCCCAGCCCAAGGGGCAGGACATCCGCCATGAACATTGAATTGCTAGGTCTCTATCTTCTCTTCTGGCCTTCTCCAAAGTGGCCACATTGGTCTCCCAGCTTACAAAATACATCTCAAGAGTTAGATTTGCTGCAACCCATCAGTGGTCATGGATCTATTCCGCAGCATCTATAAAGTGCCACGGAAGGGGGTTTCCCCCACATGAGGGCTGCATGAGGAAATCAAAGCTTGAGTTCCTATAGGGGTAGGAAGGACAGGAGAACACATGGCTATTATTCAAAACTGAAGTGTCTGAGTGAAATCAGCACTCACTTCCCCCTTCAAAGGGCCATGCCCTGAGAGAGGAAGGAACAAAAGCCAAACCAGATCTGCACAGGAGCCAGTGCGGAGGCGCAGGCCGAGAGGACCAGCCCACACTCCAAGGTGGGCTCCTTAGGGGGAGCTGGGAAGAATAGAGCCGGAAAAGACAGGAATGCTGGGCCCAAACTGGACCCAGCGGGAGAGGAGAGGAGAAATGCCAGCCAGAGAAAAAGGCGCTGACGACATGGCAAACACCACGAGAAGTTCAGGGTCCTTTCTTTCTTCTTGACAAAGTCCAGGCAAAGTCAGCAGTTTGGGAAACGTAAAAAACCAGCATTGCAGAAAGGAGAGGGGCCACCGCATTCCCAGGCTCCTGCCGGCCTGGGGTGCTTGAGTCCTTTCTGCTTTTGCGGACTCTCCTCTCCCGGACAAGTCTAAATTCTTTCTGGTTTCCCCTCCTCACTCCCACCCTCTTTTTTTTTAATAAAAACTTTATTTAAACACCATGATTCACAAACTTGCTCACAACACAGTTGGCTAAGGTATGCAATATTCCAACACTAGTCCCACCACCTCCCTCCTTTTTACAAATAAACATTCTGCCTTTCAGTCTGTCTTTTGAAGTTCCTGTCTGTCCAGAGAGGCTGTGAAACCTGGGAAATCTGGGTGGGTTTGGGATGACTCTGGACAGAGTAAAAAGCCCTCTTCAGACTCGGAACCGTGGGTTCCAGAAAATTCGGGCCGTGGGGCCTAGTCTTGGCAGCACAGATCAACTGCATCTCCAGCGCAGTTTGGGACAGTGTGTGGGGCCGGCAGAGCCCCAGCGTCCATGTGGGCAGGAGCTTCCGGACATTAGTCTGATACTGGCCTGGTCGCGCAGGGCCAAACAGCTTCCTCTCCTCTGTGGCTCCCCACACTCTGCAGGCAACACACACACAGACACACACACAATCCTCCCACGAAAATATACATTCACACACCTTGCACAAACACATATACTTATTTGCACACACACACAAATGCACATACACTCACAGGCACATATACTCACACATACACACATTCACACACTCACAGATACTACTCACACCACTCACATACCATCACATATACACACATTCATACACACACTCACAGATACACATATGCACACATACACTCATACACTCAACATGTATACACACATTCACACACCACACACATGCATACTCATTCACCTGATCACCTGATCACTTGACATTCTGTTATTCACTGATTTGCTCGGCGGGCGCCAGTAACATTTCCATTGAACCCTATCACATGCCAGTGTAGCCCAATGGCATCTGGTTGCTTCAGGAATACGAAGAGTCTCAAACCGTTTGTTCATGGTCTTGACGAAGAAGTCTGACCCTCTTGTAGGTGGGCGGCCACGTGATCTTTTGACATCCCGTGGGATCCAGTCGGTAACGGCTCTAGTCCAGTGGTTGTCTCCAAATCGCATTACATATCCAGCCCATCTGATTTTCGATGCCTTGGCAAACGAGACAGCATCCCTGATTCTGGATTAGCGATGGAGGTCAGAACTCCGATTCCTTCTCTCACTTGAGTGAGGCGTGATATTCCAAGCATAGCTCTTTCCATGCCCCTCTGGGAGACCCGAATAGCATTCTCATTCACATCAATGCACATATACACTCACATAAACATTCACATTCACACATATACTCATTCACATACACACTCTTACACATATACACACACTCCCACACTCACACTTATCCACACGCACACATACTCACTTTCACTCTCACATGTACACAATGACACATCCACACCCACGCACTCACACACCAACACAATTACACACACTTTCTCACACACAGGTACACCCCTATTGTTACCCCACCCACACACACCTAACCACAAAGAGAAACGCAGTCAAGTTTCATATGGTTGAATTTACTAAGAAAAAGCAAAGTTTTTTTTCACGATTTATCATTACAAAGCCCATTTTAATTTATTTGTGGGTGGTTCACCCATCAGTGCTCAGGACTTACTCCTGGCTCTGTGCTTAGGGATGCTCCAGCCAGGACTCAGGGGCCCAAAGGGGATGCCTGAGTTATTACTCAGGTCTGCCACATGCACGGCGAGCACTCAACCTGCTGTACTGCTACTCTGGCTCCCCACCATTTTACTTTTAGAAGGCAATTTCCACATTAGAAAATGTTGGATTTTGCACACTTTAGAATTGCAGAATTTGAAACAAAGACATCTTCAAATCAATCTCCTCAGCCCACCTCCCAGCCCCCAAATGCTTGGACTGCTTTCTGAAAGTCCTTCTAGGAAAGCATGCTTAAAGTCTTCTGTTCACCCTAACAGCAAGCTTAGCAGAGGACACACACACACACACACATACACACCGTTGCTGCAAGTATGTGCTTTACATGTGTGGGACCCTGAGAACTACCAGTTCTCCCTGGGGATCCACATGCTAGGCAAATGTGCTACCTCTGATCCACACCTCCAAGACCTCTTTGTACCCATCAATTCAACTGTACCCATAATTCTTCTACAACCAAGGCCACTGGGAAATACCAGACCAACCTAGGACCTCAAGGACCTCAAGTCACTGAAAGTTAATGCCTGAAAACAGTCGGGACAATCAGGGATCATAGACAAGTAGGAAGTCAGCACCGCAACCCAAAGTCTAGTCCATAATTTCAGGACACTGTTCTGTAGTTTTCCAGTGATGAGAATTGTTGATAGTTGTGTTTGTAAATGGTGATGGAAGTGACCAGACTATTCTCGGTACCTCTCTGCCACACTGTTCACCTGCTCCCTCCCACCCAGCTCTGGGAAATCAGTCTCATGTTCCCCTTTCACAACTGTCTTTGTCAGGGCAGAAACCCATCTGGATGGGTCTGTCACAGATGGCTGTGACCCATCCACCCATCCCAGACAACCCGTCTGTTCTGCTCTAGCAGCTTCCACTTTGGCTTACTTCTACATTTTGGTTGGTGAGGGGGTTTCAAGCAGTATTCAGGAGGCCGGGGTCACTCCCAGTAATGCTTGGCAAACCAGGCCAGAGATTCGATGCTTGGACCCAGCAATGCAGAGCGTCTGGGGCCTGGTGGTGCTGCAGGCCCCGAGAGCCATGGCCTGGTGTCAGGGCTGTGTCAGTGGTTTCCATGCCTAGACCCAGTGGTGCCTGGGAGCTGGGAGGTGCTGCGGATCTAACCTGGGGCCTCACACGTGCAAAGCACCTGGCCCCTGAGCTCTCCCCTTCCTCACCCTCATTCCCCAAGTTCTCACTCAGTGACACTGAATCCTGTCCTACTCAATGGAAGTCTCCCTGCTCAGAGCTGGCAACTGGGGTCTGGGGCACACACTCCAGCCCCTAAGCAATCTTACTAACTCCAGAGTCAGCTTCTCTTTTGTTTTGGGTTTGGAGCCACACCCAGTTGTGCTCAGGGATAAACTTCTAGTGGGGCTTGGAGAACCAGGGATTGAACTTGGGTTGGCGACATGCAAGGTAAGCACCTTACCCACTTTTTATTTCTCCAGTTCCTTAAACTACTGAAGTGGATTTTTATTGGAGGTAGGAGGAGGGTATGGGGAGCTTGGTTTGCACAAATTGCTTGGCTTACTTTTTGGCTCTGTGCTCAGAGGACCATATGTGGTGGCAAGGATCGAACCCAGGTCAGCTGCATGCAAGATGAGAGCCTTACCTGTTGGACTCTCTGTCCAGCCAAACCCTCTCGCTTTATGTCATGAAAGTCAGTGGCTGAGATTACTCTTAGCTTCAGGAGAGCCAAGAATAGGAAGTGGCCTGGGCAGGGCCACTGGCAGGGATGGCCTGTGAGTGCCTCTTCCCCATTTGCAGTGAGTACCATGAGCAGCTCCACAGGTACTGCGGGATTCTGACGGCACCCCGAGGAACTCCTGGCTCTGCCCCAGAGAATGAGATCCAAAGGGACACGTGCTCCCTGTCCTCAGTGGATCTGAAGACACAGCCAACCTGAGGCAAGCTGCTAGCTACACTGCACGTGTCCCAACCTACGAAAGCTTCAGTCGCCACCTTTTGTGCAATAGGGCAGTGCCGCCGGTTTGTGGCCCAAATGGTGTGGGTGTGTTTGGTGTGGAAGAAAGCTCAGAGAAAAAGCAGAGTTCTACCCAGAGGACGGGCTCTGCTTCTTCAAGCATGAGCACCCACAGACCCACCCTGCCGTCGAGCCAAAGTCCGCCAGTAAGTGGCACTTGCTGCAGCTCTCAGTAGGAAATGCATGCGAGGCTGCTCTTCTTATTGAGAGGTTTAAGTTATTCCTTAAGTACATCCACGCAGTGCACAGTGACTGCACGCAAACTTCTTTTTCTGTAACAGAGACTTCACTGATGACGAAGACAAAGGCAAAGACTGTTTGTGAAACCTGGCAAAATAGGTTAAAAATGATGCACCTGGAGTTCTGGTATTCTCAGAATGAATACTTACAAAGGGGTGGAAAGGTGTTTTTACTGCCTAATGCAGTGATCTTGTATGTATGTATGTATGTATGTATGTATGTATGTATGTATGTATGCATGTATGTATTTCAGTTTGAGTTTGAGGGCCACGTCCAACCTTGCCTAGGACTTACTTCTGCCTCTGTACTCAGGAATCACTCCAGTTGGTGTAGGGAGACCATATGGGGTGCAGGGGATCAATCCAGGTTGGCCACATGCAAAGCAAAAGCCCTAGATGCTGGACTCTAGCTCTAGTACCTAGCCTCAAACTCATGTATTTCAACAACCACAATAGAAAAAAGAGCTTGGTGTTTTCAATCAAGTCTTTCTGCTCCAAGAGTGCATCCCCCCAAGCCCTATCACACGACAGGTAAGCCAACTGCGCGGCGTGCCGTGAGAGGCTCCCCACTCACTCTTCCACCCTTGCTACAACCACAGGGCTCTCATTTACATTACACAGAGGGCTGCTGCCTCAGTCACTTCAACACTGGTAGGTTCAACCCCACCAGCGCACCAAGGTCTGTTATGACCCATCCTTGTCTCGCTGAGTCCCAGGGCAACAGACGAGGAAGGCAGAACCACATCAGAAAGCAGGTTTTGCTGGTCCTGCCCAACTGCACAGCTCCAAGACACCTCCCTGGGTCTCCCTCCACCCCACTGTCTGACCCTATCACCAACTTACCTGCAGAATCCACCCTTTCTCCCCTTGCCTGTCCCTTTTTCTTTCCAATCCCACCAATCTCCGAGACTCATTAGCCTGCCTGAGACTCCTCGTCCCCCCCCCTAAGACTTGATCCTGAGTATATAAGCAACTGCCAGCGACTCTAGGGAGTTTATCTAGAAGATCTCAACTTTCTTTATTATCGTGCTACTTCCTTCCCCACCCAAGACCCTGTAGAGTTATAGGTGTAGGCAAATTCCCAACAATGGTGCTGAAGGCAGCAGAACAGAGTTCCAGATTTTCCACTAACATGAGTCTCTAATTCCACCTTAATGGATTCAGTTTTCTGGAAACAGTCACTGGACTTTAACTGCCAACCCTCACACAGCCGGTATGCATCTAAGCAGTCACCTTAGCCACACAGAGCAGGTGGAGTCGGCATGAGGAAGGCAAGGGTCAGGAAAGACAGGAAACCCTGTGCAGAGCTGTGCCAGTCTGTGTCACGCCCCTTAGCCTCTGTGGTCCCTTCCTGCTCCAACCTGTATGCCTTGACCAGTCCTTATGGGTTTCAGGGCCACTAGCCAGGGCACATGGATTTCAACCTCAGAGAACAAGGGGGAACAGGTTGGGAGCAGAAGTGTAAGGATGGAGCTTGTGAAAGGGATGAAATACACCTGCACCCTGGCCCATCTGCTGCTGGAGGTTATGGGGCGGCAGTAGCAAACAAGGACTAGAGGATTCAGCTAAGGACAAAGGAACAGGTCCCTCATGAGGCTCAAGAAGTTTCAGACAGACCCCAGGGCACCTGGTTCTGGCCTCCAGCAGGGCCTTATTACACTGCTTAAGTCTGCACCACCTTTCCAAGTAGGCCAAGTCTGAGCACTAATGCTCTTCCTACTCTGTGTTTGATTTGTTTTTCCTCCCTCTGTGCTTACTTTTAGCTGCTGCTGCTTTGTGTGGACCGTGGTTGCTTGTTTGGCTGTGGGGCTTGTCAGGGTCACTGCAACTCTCACAAATGTGCTCACTGGGTCATTCTCCTGGCTGCTGAACTCACCTACATCTGACGGTGCTGGAGATCAAACTTGGCCATGGTGCCAGGTGACCTAGAGCAGAGTTGCTGGGACATGCTCTGTGCATGTGGGCAGCACTGGGAGTCAAACTTGGGGACCTACGCTTGCAAGGCAGGTGTTTTGAGTCATGGATGCATCCCTTGGGACCATACTCTTGTTTTTAAAGGCGATCTTAGAAACTGGGCTTTTCCCTCTCAAGTTTCTTACTCAACACATATCTTGCTTACAACACAAAGCTCTGTGTCTCTCTGCTTGCTCTGCAAGCCCATGTTCTTTCTTAAACACGTATTCCTTTTCTTTCTCCTATCCCTCATATCTTTCTAAGTCTCGTTCAATAAAAACTATCTTGCTTCACTAAAAATAGCAAGAAATCTTAGAAACTGTAACTTAGAAAGAACCCCTGCTGCTGTTTTGAATAAAGAGCGGCTGTGACTGGTTCTTTCATTCATTTTTTTTAAAGCAGGGTAGCAGCTGTGAGCCATGATGCAACCAAACCCCAAAAGTCAAACTCCTCTCACTTAACATCTATGCAGCACTGATTGAAGGAAGAGGAAGAAAAACTGTGTGAAATGAGGGAGGGGGGCAACAAGGACGGTTGGCAAAATGGTGCTTGCTATCAAAACAGGAAGAGAGCAGGAAGCAGCAATATTTCCCAGCTGGTCATCGGCTCCCACAGCCCTCTCAGCGGGACCAGTTCTACCCGCTCTTGATTAAAACTTAATGAAATGGATTAAGTTTCTCTTTCTGCCGTAGCAGCTCAGCTGATGTTACTAGCTATATAAGACCATCTATAATTACTAAGCATCATAATGCAAAGCTAGTGCTAAATGCTATATTTTTTAGTTCGTTTTTAGAAATGCAAACAAATGTAGCCTCTTTTTTCCCTACAAATTCTGAATGTCACAGCTAAATCTATTTCAATAAAAGAATCAGGAAGCTTGTGTGTGTATGTGTGTGTGTAATTATAGCAGTTAATTTTCTTCTTGCTTATCTGCAGTTCTAAATTGTTCTACTGAGAACCTGTATGATTATTTTAACAAGGTTCAATGACTTTATGCTAAGCTGAAACTTTAAAATCACATCCTAAGTGCCTCCATAATTTTTCAAACAATGAGAATTATGTGGTTTTTAACATCTGCTGTTAAATTATGAACACCTGAAAGCTACTCTTGCCAAGTATTCTTTTCACAATGATGCCAACTGCTACCAAGATACATCATGTCCCCGGACAAAAGTGATGCCCCAAACCTCACACCTATTAGAAAACATTACATTCTACTCATTAGTGGTATGTGATTAGTTGAGAGGTAACAGTAAGTTTTCTTTGCCTTCTGACTAAAGCACAAAGCCAAGCTCCCGCAGCCACTGTTCTATCTTTACATTTGGGCACTAATTATATTGACATACCTATTATACATCTGAAGAGTTTCCCTATGAACAAATCCAAGGGACTATTTTAAACAAAACCATGAACTACAACTCCCTGGGTAACCTGCTATGAACCAGACCCTAGATGAATTTGTACTCTTCTCTCCATGGCCTCCAGCCGGGGAAGACAGAAAATCCCATCCCATAATGGGTGATTATGAGTGGTTGTGCGCACTGCACAACATTGTCTGCCTACATGATGAAAGAGCTAAATCCTGGAAAATATCTCTTGCTGGTCCAGAGAGAAAGCCCAGCAGGTGAGGTGCTGGCTTTGCACTGCGGCCTAACCAGGTTCAATTCCTGCCACAATGTATGGTTCCCTGAGCCCTGCCAGGAGTGAACCCTGAACAAAAAGCCCTGAGTACTGCTGGGTATAGCTCCAAAACAAAACACAACAAAAACTATTGATTAGTGGGAGGAAGCAAGAAGACACAAAGCAAAGAGCAGGTAAAGGGCGGTACCGGTGAAAGGGGGCTTCTTCCAAAGCTATTTGGAAGGGAACAGAAGTGGCGCATGAGCACAGAACATGCATCTTTTGTTCTGTTTTGTGTTGGCCACACTGGTGGTGCTGAGGGGCTTACTCCTGACTCTGTGCTCGAGAGTCACTCTAGCAGTGCTCAGCAGATGATATCATTGCTGGAATTGAACCTGCACTGGCCTCATGCAAGACAAGTGCCTTTTCTCAAGTACTCCCTCTCCTAATAGGGTCCTTAGGTTTCCATAGGCTGTCCCATGCACAAAGGCCTCACAGCTGGTGAGATGATTTTCGTGACCTTGACCTTGTCCCAAGCTGAACGCAAACACTACATGGAGCTCAACCACCACCCCAGAGGCCTCTTGGATCTTGGCTGTTTTTGTCCCATGCTAAAACTCTGCATCCACATCATTCTGGTCAGTTCTGGACCCTTGATGTCCTGATGTAAAATCCCAGAATCCCCTTCAACAGCTGGGGAATGAATTCCGAGTACTGGCTGGGGCTGCAGTGACCCGTTTCCCTGTTGGACCATGACCCCATGAGAGCAGGAATGGGTGTCTCACTTCCGCCCTCATAGAATCCTCTGGGCCCACCCCAGTGCCTCGTACCGGAAAGAAGCCCCAGGCGACATCCGGGATGAGTGTCTGTGTGACGATGGATAAGCCCAACCGAGACCACCTGCCTTGTCTCTCTGCCTGAATTTCGGCCTTTGCCTCCATTTTATTACTCTTACCAAAATTCTTTTTGCTGAGTGCATTTCAGCTCACAAAGTGTCTTTGGCAAGCAGACATTTGACGATGATCTTTTATTTTTCCTTTCAAATTTTACTTTTTTTTACAAAGTTGTTTATGATAAAAAATCTCAGGCACACAACACCGATCCCACCAGCAGGGTCCCTTCCCCTACCAAGGCCCCGGAGCTCCTCTCACCTCCGACCTGCCTCTAGCCAGGATCCTTCTTATGTTTGGATTTTCTGCTCTCAGTGGTTTTGACTCAGTGATTTAGGTCTTTGCATATACCTCACCTCCACACCACGGATGCCTGAGGCCCTGTCCCGGTCACCTCCTGTGCGCCTCTCCTTATTTTTCCCTTGATATTTTTTTTTCCTTCCCTGTCCTTCTCGTTTCTGTAACCTAGGAACCAGGGTTTGCCCCCTTTTGGTCACCTGCATAGTAGCACAGTCGACAGGAAAGGCAGAGCCAGCAACAGCCCCACTTCGCCAACCAATCTTGCGGGCCAGTGATCCCCCTCTCCTCCCTCCCCCACTTACCGCCACCTCCACCGACTGCATGGAGAGATCACACGGCGCTTCATGGGCTTGGGTCTGGTGGCATACCAGAAAGTGGTGAAAGCTGCAAAGGCTCCAAAGCCCATGAGTGTGTGCGATGGGAGCGTGCGGATGTACTGCCGGAAGTCCACCAGGTCTGGCATTCGGAAATACCGCAACAGCTCGTTGGCCTGCATGGTGTGGGCTGGTGGTTCCCTAGGTTGAGTTCTGTCAGGAGAGAGAAATACGTGTGTTTCGAGAGGCCTTCCGCCACAGTCAGCCACCTGAGCCCGTCACTGGCTGGCCCACCCATGCGTTAAATCCACAGACCGGGCCTTTCCCTGGCAGTCAGATTCCATTTGTCGAGGAAGACTTTCAGAATTTATACATTCTTATGAGCCACATCTAAGAACTTTGGGAGAATTTCTGGCCTTGAAGCGCTCCAGCCAGTGGTCCAAGTTCCAGTGTGGTTGCCTGGTACGGCGTCTCTATTCTCTTCCACTGAGTCAAATATACTCAGCCTCCACTCTCCAGAGGGGCTAACGGGAGTAAGAGTGGAGGAGCATGAACAAGCCCAAATAACTAAAGGAGCACCGTTTCCGTTTCACCCAAAGAATCTAAAACAAGCTCCCCCAACTGGCAAAACAGAAAGATCGAAATCTCAGGGTGTCTTTCACTGTCCCTACATTCTCGGCAGCATAGAAAAGGGAACAATATAAATGCAAGGAAACCTGAAAGTGGTTGTTGTGATTTAAAAAAAAAAATTTCCTTATATACCTTAAGCTATTATAGCTAAATAATGATACAAAGTTGGTATACAGATATATTAATCCAATCATAACTCATAAATAATGATACAAAGTTGGTATACAGATATATTAATCCAATCATAACTCATAAATGATACAAAGGTGGTATACAGATATATTAATCCAATCATAACTCATGTAGAGAGAAAAAGGACATGCATTGAGAGAAAGTGGAGGACACTATTTAAAAAGCCCAGGTTCTCACAGTGTTTAATTAAAAAATTAAAATAAAAAAGCCCAACTTCTACCGCCAGAACCTGCCTCACCAGCTTATTAGCTGACTAATTTGGAATAAATCACTTCATTTCTGTTTTCTCATCAAAGGTAGATACACAAATAGTACCTGACTTTAGGGCATTTAAAAACTGATGCACTTGTGGAATTAGGTTTAATGAGGAACAGAAAGTACTTCCATAAATGCCAGGTCCTATTATCTTTTTTCCTTGACCAATACACTGATTTCTCAAGGATACAGGCTGACCCACCCTGCAAGAACAGTCAGTACAAAGGTCCTACAACTTGGTGCTTGGCTATATGGCATTTAAAAGTAGATTCAAGGCGTCAAAACACGTGGAAGAAAATCAGAATAATAACCCACGATTAAAGCCTCCACTACAGTTTATAAACATATTCACAGAGAACAGAATCGCAGTACAATTAGGCTACTTCTAACTGAAAAATCATCAATGAAAAATCTGCTGCCCGAATCTGTCTGGCAGGAAAGGGACAGACACCAGCCAATGATGGGAACTTTTCTCCTGAGCTTCCCGGCCATTAACAAGTGTCTGTTTTTTAACTCCCTCAGCTCAGAGGGTGATTGATGGGGAGTTATTTTCTCCCTGT
The DNA here is from genome assembly GCA_021461705.1 of Cryptotis parvus. Classification (NCBI taxonomy): domain Eukaryota; kingdom Metazoa; phylum Chordata; class Mammalia; order Eulipotyphla; family Soricidae; genus Cryptotis; species Cryptotis parvus. The sequence goes on along the minus strand of JAJIBD010006617.1, from coordinate 47,895 downwards.
ACTTTGTAATAGCCAGGTCACCGAGATGGGAAATACTTTATTCCCAAAATACAAATCCCTTTCAAGTTTAATTCTCTGCTCCTGGTACAGAGATGTATATTTACAGGGCAGCAGAGTATCAGGAGTTTTCACTGGCCATCACGGTGATGGAAGCCTGAGTAATTTATCTGCTCCACTCACGCTGTCTTGGATTACAACAGGTCTGTGTCTGTGTACAAAGGGACACGCATGAGTGGGAACATGGAGACGTGCACACGCACACACACACACACACACACACACACACGAGAGTTCCAGGTTTAAAATAAAAACATTATGACCTGAGAAGCGAGTTTCTTCAGGTCATAATTCCGGGAAAGGACCCGCACCTAGAGTCACTCACCATCGGAGCCACCCCCAGCTGACTGCTGTCACACACCGCAGCAGAGGCTGCAAAGGCGGCTGGTGCAGCGGGGCAGGTTTGGAACAGCTCAGCTGGTGCTTACCCGGCCTGCCAAGGTCTCTCCGGGCATCAGTCACATGCCGGCCCCACGCTACTGCCCACTGGGCTAAAGGTAACTAGCAGACAAAATCCAGACTTGGCTTCCCAGGAGAGCCAGGGTGGAGGAGGGGCCAATGAGCGGCAGGGACCACAATCACGCCACTGCTCCACCCATGGACAGGGAGGGCACCCGTCAGTGTGCCAGGCATGATCGGAAAACACACTGTCCTTTTTTTTCTTTTTCTTTTTTACTTGGTTTCCCTAGTCAGGACACACAATGGGCAGGTTTTGAAATGATCCAACCTTCAGGAGCTGGCTGGCGAGTCTTTCCTTCACAACATGACAAGCCAAGAAAGAACCCGGGTGTCGGTAGCACACACACAGCGGGTGCCTTCCAGCTGCATTCACAGGAATGCAGAGCGCCTGTCATTTTAGAGAGCTGGGCGGCTGGTGTGTGTGTGCCAGGGCCTGAGTGAGCAGCGGGCTCTCATCTGATCAGCGATGTGGAACGAGCTGGAGATGCCAGGCTTACGATTCTGGCCACCAAGAGACCCACGGGCCAGGCAAGACTTCGGGGAGGGCGGCGTGCACTGGAGGGAGGCTAAGCGCACCAATCAGGCCCTGGTCCCACTGGCACTGGGCGGGCAGATTTCATCAACACCATCCAGACTCTACCAAGGTCAAGCCAGCTTATGAATCTGACACGCAAACCTGCTTTTCCTGCAAATCACTCGCTCTTCTAGCTGCCTTCATTCCTCCCACACAGTGTGCTCCGAGTTGCAGCGCTCCACCCTCAGACACGCCCCTGTCCCCTTCTCCTCTCCCCCCACGGCCCCTGCAGCAAATGCCATCAAACCTGCTCATGGGAATGCAGAGGCCTTGTTCTGCAGACTCACAACCCATGGCGAAGCAAAGCAGCTCCTCCCCAGAGGACGAGAGTCATTAATGGGGGGGGGGGTTTACACTTTTGTCTATTTTCAGCACCAGCAGTGGTCAAGCTGAAGCCACCACGGTTCAAAGAAACCAATCTATTTTTTGAAAGCAAAAGGCCAGGAAGGGAAAAAAAGTTTTTTTTTAACTTCCCCAAAATTTCAGATTAAGTAGCATCTCTAACAAGAGCATTTTATTACATACTAATCTGCAATGCGAGGTGTAAATCCTGCCAAATTCTTATGTTTAATGCCTGATAATGACAAGTACTGCCAGTTTATCCGAGCCTCTTAGCTGGTAGTCAGCTAACACACAGAACAACTTCCCTGAACAAACCGGACAAGACTTTATATAAGAAAGTGAGACTCTGCAGAAAAGAGCTAAGAAAACACCCCATTTCACCTGCAAAAAACCAACTCTAGAACATGAAAAGCCTCAGAAACCCCTCCTTCCACAGAACTGCTATTAAGGAAATGGTAGTTAGGTCAATTTATTTGTTTATTTTGGTTTTGGGGCCAAACCTGGCTCTGACCTGAGGGATCACCCTTGGCAGTGCCCGGGGATCATATGTGGTGCCTGGGACCTAACCTAGGCCATCTGCGCGCAAGCAAGAGCCCTATCCACTGTACTACTGCTCCAGCTCCTAGTTAGGGGACTTAGAAATGGTAGCAAAGCTATATAGCTCAAGAAAATGAGCCACAGCAAACAGAGCCTTCATAAAAACAAAGAATAAAACTAACCGTGTGACTTGTTGAAAACCAAGGGTAACCAGAGGGAGAAGAGGAGGGTTGGCGGCAGGAATGGGTAGAGGGTCTTTTGGGGAATGGAAAGTGCTGGAACTTTGGTCATGGGGGCAAGGGGTCTGAGTTGTGTAGACAACTCCTCAAGAGCTAATGAATTTAAAGAAGAAAACTATATTCCAGGGGGCTCAAATCTCTGGGTGTGGTGGACAAAAGGGTCGTGTGTTTTTCAAGGCTTTTGGGGGTAGGAGGAGGCAGGCTTATCTCGAAAGAAAGTAGCCTCCAAATGTTGGGGTAAACGTATAAAAATCCCACATTTAAATAAATCAAGCTTCTAAGAAGTGGGCTGGAGAGATAGGTCAGGAGTTAAACTCTTGCTTTGCACACAATAGATTCAATCCCCAGCACCATAGAGCAAGGTCTGAGGACCACTGGGTGTGATCCCCCATCACTCTCCCCCAGCCCCACCCCCAAAAAAAGCAGCAACAAGATAAGCAATAAGACTTATGCATAAGCAACAACATAAGCAATAAGACTTATGCATTTGCCAACAAATGGTTAAAACTCAGACAGACATGTCTTATTCCAATGTTGGAGTTGTCGGAATGTGTATTTTTGAATTCTCTTAAAAGCGAATGCTCACGTCATCCTATCAGGAAGTTTAGAGCCAAAGCATATAATCATGCTGCTGTTTGCTAAGAATATGATGCAATCGGCTTACAGGTTTAAGCTGCCAGTGTTTCTCGGTCAGGAACGTTCGAGAATGTAAGCACTGCCTTCTTCTCTACAGCGACTCCTGCACACCCTTCCCTCTGTCCCTGCAAAATAGGTCTGCTCAGCTGGGTCTTCTGAATTTCCTGTAAAGCTGGGGTCTAACACCACCAAAAGAGGTGGAAACATGGAAACATAAAGTAGTCGGAGAAATCTGTTTCTGCACACCCCCTCTCCGTGCATAGAGGAGGAGCTAGGGTGGGAGTGGGGAGCTCTTCTGTCCGTCCAGGTAGACCAGATGGATGGAGAAGAAAGGGTAACAGGTGTTACCTGCAACTGGATTGACAACTATCAGAAAACAGAAAACCTGTCCCAGTGCCAGCAAGAAAAGCTGAGGGCACAACTGGCAGGGAGCAGGATCTGTTGGCAAAGGCTCTTCTTAGTCTTATCTGCACATCACACCACGTGCTGATGAGCACACAACCAAGGCTGGGGCCTTGAAAGGCTTCCTCAAGAGGTCTCAAGGCTGGACTTCGTGCACTTTCCTCTACACGACGATGCCAAAACACTGTGGGCCAAGACCATCCCCACGGAGAACACCCACACATGGATCTGCACCGCGGCCTCCAGTTCCTGTGAGCATAATAAGGGATAACATGAACGCTTCACAGCTGAATGAACTCCACTGTAATGCTCCTTGTCTTACAAAGAAGGTTTATCCTGTTGTCGTCCCTGTTTCTTTCCCCCACCTCTGAACATGGGGCTTCAAAGTCCCCATCCACAGAGCTTGACCCCTTACCAGCTTACTTACACCAGGAAAGAGTTCTAGGGTCAGAGGTGACTCATAAGGGCACCATTCTTTAAGGACACACACGGCTCCCGTTATTCTGCACACCTATACTCACAGTAGCATTTTGTTATCTTGACGCCATTTATAAACAAATGGGGGAGCAAGAAACCAACAAACGCCGGGTGATCTGGATGCTTCTCTCCTTCTGAAGTTCCTCCAGCCTTTGGCCCGTGGAGTCATAGCTAGACGAACTTTGCTAGGAATGCAGCCCTCCAGCAAACCCACCCCAGCAGCGCCCTGCCCCTGCAGCAGCCAGAGAAGGAACCCTGACAGCTGTCCAGAAAGCTGCCGTCCGAGCTGGCTAGGGCCTCATTCCTTGCGCCACCTCCTGCCCTGGTACAATGGGCTATTTACAGACGGCTGAAAGCGCCCCCTTTGTCCCCCACCAGCCGGGCACAGCTTGGGTTTCAGGGAGGAACAAGGCAGACCGTTGGCTGATCTTTCAATTTGCCACTTGCAAACCGTTGGGCCTGTGCTCCTTAACCCTGGCTGGCAGACTCCTAAAGCTAGATTTGCTTAAGACGTCCCTCCTGAAGCAAAAGAGCGGCCTCTGGGTCCCCAGAGAGCAGCAAACGGAAACTCCAAGGAGAAGCAGAGGTCGCTGTCCGGCCCTGTTTCGTCCACCCAGTCCTAGTCACTGTTCCTGGATCACCTTGCTTCGAGCTTGAGAAGGAGAAAGACCATTTGGGTAACTTGGGGATTCCCTATGCAACGAGCAAGACCTGCTGTGCATTAATGATTCCCACCTGCTTCCACGGGGGCCAGGGGGGGGGCAGCTTTTCCTCTTTAATAATTAAGTACAACAAACCTCCCAGCCACTTAGTTTTTAAGAAGGTGATTCTGTGCCTCATCACTTCCATTTCCAAGGAGATTTGAAAAAGAGAACCTGAGCACAGATACTATTCTTCTCAACTGGACTGAGCAAACTCGTGGGTCAGATGGGGCCACTCTATATTACGCCATTCCTGGATAACTCTGAAAGTTTTCAGAGAAAGAATGGGGTGGAAGCTTCCAGTAGCAGGCATAAAACTAGACCAATTTTAACCATTGAGAGTTGGGTCATCCCTCACCCACTCCTATTAGCCTTAGCTACTCCATATCCCTCCCGCCAAAATAAATATTCCAAATATAACCTACCCAGCTTGAACAGATAAATTTTAGAGATTAGATGAAAACAGTCAAATGTCTACTTAGGATAATTTTGGTATTCATTAAGTTACATCTAGTTTTAAGTCATAAGACAAGTTATTTTAAACATATTTGCTTTTCTAAAAGTCACTCTCTGCTCCTATTTTATGAAAATTCTTTGAGCATCATCCAACTCCCAGTAGCTCTAAAGTCCTTCTGTTGGGGATGGATGGTGATTTGCAGCCTACCTTCATATTTTCCTCTTGCATGTGTTAAGTTCAAATCCACTTTTAAAGTCACACAGGCGCAACCAAGGAAATCTCTCCAAGTCACAAGAACATGTCTACATCCTGTTGGAGCATTTGATAAAATACGCTTTGTGGGATCACATTCAGAAGACAAAAACTTGAACTTGAAGCTTTCCTGAAGTGTGTTTGTTTTGGGCAATATTTTTGCCTGCCTCCATAATGTCAAATCTCTAGTAATAACCGCCTACCTCACATTAGGTTTTTTGCCTTAAAGTAAAACTCAGCTCACTGACCTTCACAAGGACCAGCGGCAGGACTAGCAGAGGTGGTTTCGGGACAAGGTGACATTGGGGCTGAGGTTGTTTAAAGAAGAGAGTGACAGGCCTGGAGAGCGCGCATAGGGGTTAAGGTGGCTGCCTTGCATGCAAATGACCCCAGTTTGATTCCTGGCAATGCACATGGTCCCAGTGTATCACCAGGGGTACAGTAAACATTACTGGCTATGTAATGTTTTACATACATACCAAACCCCCAACCACACTCCAAAAAACACCAAATCAAAATAGTGATGAAGAAGGTGGCAGTCTGTTCGAGAGAAGTCATGAAAGAGAACACATACTCTCTGGTCGCGCTGCATTGGAGCATACAGGTGAGCTGGTCCCAAGCAACCTAATTAAAGGAGCTTAACTTTGGCTTGTGGGGACAAAACAAGATGACTGGAAGTAATCCCCAGCTCAGCTTTAGGAGTTTTAGAAAGTGAATCTGGAACAAATGATACAAAGGTTATATAGGAACCATGTCACCTAAATCATAATGTGTAAAATGGGGGTTATATCAGGTAAAAGGGAAGGGTAGGGGTGTTCAGGGAAGTCGGGCGAAGGTCATTTCTCTATGGTTTCTGTCTGGGAAGTCCTTCCTTTGTATCAAGTGAGGTGTGAGACAGCCACGCACCGGCTCATAGCGACCCTCCCTAACAGTCCTCACTGCACAGAGGACTGTCAGCGCCACCTTCAGGGTGAAGAGCAGAAGCGAGGGCCAAGGAGATGTGAGCTACCTGGATCCAGCCCCACGACCGGGCGAGTGCCTGGATGGAGACTGTGGCGCGTGATGACTCAAACCTGAACTAGCTGGATGGTATCGCAGGGCAAGGCAAAAGCCACCCTTGGAATGCTGGAAAAACCTAGAGTGTGGAGGGTCCATCGTAGGGACAAAGGGACAGAGCAAAAGGGGTCAACTTTAGGGGGAGTTTTGTTCAGTCCTTAATGGAAGTTTGCACGCAGGCTACCCTGTGGATGAGCCCCTCAAGGGGCTATGAGAGGAGCCAGACACAGGCGGAGGCATAGCACAGACCCAATTGCGGACCCTGAGAGTGACCCAGGCGGGCCTGACCCGCTGCTGGAGTCCTTCACAGGTCCCACAGTGTGACCGTGACGCTGAGAACTCCTGAGAGCAGAGGTGGTGGAAGTGAGGCAACACAGGCCATTCTGCCCACTTCAAAAAATGGCCAAGGGGTTCATTTGACTACAACAAAATGACTTTCAGCCCATTTTACAATGACATATCATCATCATCATCATCATCATCATCATCATCATCATCATTGTTTTTCTTTCTGGGTCACACCCAGCGATGCTCAGGAATTACTCTTGGTGGTGCTTGGGGGAACCATATGAGATGTCGGAATGGAACCCAGGTCGGCTGCGCGCAGGGCAAATGCCCTACCCGCTGGACCATCACTCTGGCCCCTACAAAGAATTTTTTATCCACCAGGATTTGGTCAACTCTGAGGAGTGGATGGGAAACAGAGAGTAGGGCTTGGAAGGTGGGTTTCTGGGGTCTGGGCATGGCTGAACAGGTCAGAAGAGGACTAGGGCATGGATACGGTGAGAGACGAAGGGGCTTTGTGCTCCTGAGAGGCCTCCTTCACGTTTGGGGGCAGCTGGCTCCATCCGCAGCTACCTCACACCAGATTCCTGCTCCAATATGGTGGTGCCGGGGCAGGTGTGCCTTGCCTGTGGACTTCCTTCCTGCCTCTGAGCCCACCAGGCAGCCCTCCCCAGAGGCCCTTGTCCTGCCACGGCTAGGGACCCCCTTTGCTGTCCCCTGCACTCTGGGTTGTTCCCTGGCCCTGGTCTGAAGGTCCACACCCACCCAATTAGATGAGAGGCCTCTTTCTCTAACAAACATTACATGGCTGCTGGGTCCGGGCAGGCAGCCTCCCTCTGAACTCCCGGCACCCTTTCTCTGTGGGCTCAGGGCGGCCTGCTCGATTCTTAAGATCTCTCGGGTGCTTCCCCAGTCTGTGTGTACAGGGCCTCAGTGCTCAACTTGGGCTGAGTCTGGAATTTTCCTCCGTGGCTCTGAATAATTCACAGCAAGGCTTGGGGAGATGCATTGACAGAGCATAAGACTCCACAGGGGAAAGAAAGCTCGAGTGTACTTCCCCCTCAGCCCCCACCCCGCCTCTCCCTGGCCGCCAAAGGGCTGTGTTCAGAGGGACACGGTAGTGACCAGCATATCCAGCTCATGGGGGACGGGCGGAGGCTGCAAGCCACTGGCCTAAAGGCTCCACAGAGATGCTCTTGAGCACTTTTCTCGCCATGTTTCACATTTAAGACTGTCCCACAGGTGCATGGTGCTACCCCCAAGGCATCTGAGGGATGAGAACCTTCCCCTGCTCCTTGCCCACCACCCCATGCTTCCTCACACATTCAGACCTGTGGCTGCGGCTGAGCTGAGAACACATCACATTTGCTCATGGGGAAGGACAAATGTCAAATGCTTTTCCTGAGCTGAACTGCAAATACCAGAAGGGCTCCATGTCTGGGCTGGCCACTGACTTCTAGAAGTGAGTTTTCTGTGACAGAAAAGAGAATTCTCGACTCCACCAGGCGCTGTAGGATAAAGAAGGGATTGAGGGTCTTACCAAAAGTGGAAATTACCACAAATGTATGGGAGTCAGAGGTTAGGTAAGACAGAGAAGGGAACATGTGCGAATAAATGTCGAAAGGGCTGATACCAACATAAAACTGAGCATTAAATACAGGCAACAAAATGCACACGATGGTCTCTAAGTGTATGGATTGCAATCCACAATATGTAAGAGAAGAAAAAGAGAGGGAGGGAGATAGGAGATAAAGAACCTGCCATGGAGGCAGGCAATGGGAGAGGGGGAGGCAACTGGGGACATTGGTGGTGGGAAATGGGCACTGGTGGAGGGCGGGCTGCTGGAACACTATGTGACCAAAACCTCCAAACACAAACGTTGTAATTGTGTATTTCACAGTGGTATAATAAACTATTTAAAAAAAATCTTCTGTCAATGTTGTAAATCAACAAACAATATAACTACAAATGTGTCATTAAAATCAATACAAACTATGATGCCAACCAGAAAGAAAAGAAGGGACCGAGGGAGGCAAGGCCTTCCTCCTGGAAACACAGAGCCCAGCTCTCTGCTGGATGCGAGGACCATGCCTCTTCACACAGAGATACCTAGGCCTGCCATGGATGTCCATGTGGGGGAAGTGGTCTTGGAGCATGACAGAGTGTCTGGTGACAGCTCTGAAAGGTGACGGATGGTCTCAGTGTGAGGCCTGCAAGAAGAAAGGTCTCCACTCAAAAACATTCTAAAGAGAAGTCAAGGATTGTCCCGGGTCTCCAGGCACCTAGTGTGTGTGTGTGTGTGTGTGTGTGTGTGTGTGTGTGTGTGTGTGTGTGTGACGTGCGCAGTGCGCATGCAGGAGCCCTGGCAGAGAGAGAGAGAGGGCCCCTCGGTGAGTGTGTATGTGTGTGTGTGCACACGTGCCGGAGCCTGGCAGAGGGAGGGAGGCCCTGGTGAGTGAGTGTGTGTGTGTGTGTGTGTGTATGTATGTATGTGTGTGTGTGTGTTCGTGCATGCAAGCACACAGGAGCCTGGGGTAAGGCCCAAGTCCAGCAGATGTCTGTCAGCCAAGCGGCCCTCCCATCGCGGCTGGCTTGGGGAGGCCCGGATTCGGCTGACCTAGGCTCTAGAAGGACCCTAATGCTGTCTCTCGGCCTGCAGCTGCCAGGCACATTCCCAGGAACTGGGCAATGCAAGTCGGGCCTGTTATGAGAATTGATGAAGGAAACAAAATTCCTTCTGCCACGAAGACAATCAGAGAATAGAATCTCCGACCTGGGACAAACCACAGATTAATCTGCGAGGCCATAGGCCCTGCCAAGAGCATGGGAGAACGACCCATAGGGAAGGGGTGAGTGATACAGCACGCAGAGGTCATGGCGGTGAGCAGGATGCCTTCGCAGGGACCTCCGGATGGGGTGTATAGTCAGGCTGGCACACAGAGAAGGTCCTAAAACCTGGGGCCTCTCGCGAAGGCTTCGCCCCAAACTCATAAACTCCGAAAGCGAACGTGGAAGTCTACAGGACAGAAGTGAAGACAGGATAGATTCAAAGGCAGAACAACTCAAGGGGCATCTCCTAAAGCTGGAGAGAAAATGAGAGGCTGCCACCCTGCCTGGCCCCTCAGGCCCAAGAGGCAGCTTTCCAGGGACACCCCAAGGCCCTGTGCAGTGGGCTGACCAGAGAGCGTGAGGCGGCCGGGTGGGCTTTCACTACTCTTGGCATGGCTGCATTGTCAGATGTTTATTAAGGTCAGGAAGATAAATGGGGCTAGTTCAGCTCCTCTGCATTTCCCACCTGCTCCTTTCAGAGTCTGGGCTGGCAACGCACCCCAGCAAAAAGACAGAGGGTATGGGTAAGGCTCCCCGAATCCAAACGGAGCTGAGCTCCAGCTGTCTGCACTGCTTCAGGCCCTGGTGTGGCCAGGTAGGCCGCTTTCACGTAGGGGCTCACTTTGGGCAAGCCCTTCCTCTCCCCCTGAGCCCCCACCCCAAGCAAATAGACCAACATAACTCTGAAAATCAGGGGGGAGAGTAGCTCTTCGCAGTCTCTTTGCAAGCAGAGGCCTTTGCCAGGAGGCCAAGGTGCTTGGGGAAGTTTCTTTTATTATTTTTTTTTAATTTAATTTAATTTTTTTTTACAATTAAAAAGTTCATATTTGGGTTTTGGTCATACAGTGTTCCAGCACCCATCCCTCCACCAGTGCCCATCTCCCACCACCAACGTCCCCGGTTCCCTCCCCCTCCCCAGCCCGCCTCCATGGCTGGTTCTTTATTTCTTTCGCTTTCTCTCTCTTTCTCTTTTCCTTCCTCCAGACTATGGATTACAGAACATACATTAAAGGGTTGTCATGTGTATCTTTTTGCCTCTATTTAATGCTCAGTTCTAGGTTGGCATTAGTACCCCCGACAATTGTTAGCACACTGTTCCATTTTCTGTCTTACCTAGCCTCTGACTCCCACACGTTTGTGATAATTTCCACCTTTGACAAGACCTCCTGATATGTTTCACTTGACCTTGGATATTGGTAGCATAATATGTACATATATATTTATGTTATGCAGATAAATGCAGTCATTCTGTGTCTGTCTCTCTCCCTGGCTAATTTCGCTCAACATAATCTTCTCCATGTCCATCCATTTATAGGCAAATTTTATAACTTCATTTTCCCTAATAGCTGCATAGTATTCCATTGTGTAGATGTACCAAAGCTTCTTTATCCAGTCATCGATTTTCGGGCACTCTGGTTGCTTCCAGATTCTGGCTATTGTGAATAATGCTGCTATGAACATAAAAGTAGGGATGGTGTTTCCGCTGCGTATTTTTGGTTTCCCAGAGTAGATTCCCAGGAGTGGTATGGCTGGGTCAAATGGGAGTTCAATTTCTAGTCTTTGGAGGAATGTCCATATTGTTTTCCAGAAAGGTTGTACCAGCCGGCATTCCCACCAACAATGGATGAGTGTCCCCTTTTCCCCACATCCACGCCAGCACTTGTTGTTCTTGCTCTTTGAATATGTGCCAGTCTCTGTGGTGTAAAGTGGTATCTCATTGTTGTTTTGATTTGCATCTCTCTGATGATTAGTGATGATGAGCATTTTTTCATATGTTTTTTTGCCATTCAAATTTCTTCCTTGCTGAAGTTTCTGTTCATTTCTTCTCCCCATTTTTTGATGGGGTTGTTTGTTTTCTTCTTGTAAAGTTCTACCAGTGCCTGATATATCCTGGATATTAACCCCTTATCAGATGGGTATTGGGTGAATATTCATTCCCATTCTGTGGACTGCTTTTGTATCTTAGTCACTGTTTCTTTTGAGGTGCAGAAGCTTTTTAGCTTCATGTAGTCCCATATGTTTATCTTTTCTTCTAGTTGCTTTGTTAGTGATGTTTCACCTTTGAAGATGCCTTTAGCTTCAATGTCGTGGAGGGTTTTTCCTATATTTTCTTCAATATACTTTATGGATTCAAGTCTGATATTCAGATCTCTAAACCATTTTGATCTGATTTTTTGTGCATGGTGTTAGACACAGGTCCAAATTCATTTTTTACATGTCGCTGCCCAGTTTTCCCAACACCACTTGTTGAAGAGGCTTTCCTTACTCCATTTTAGACTCGTTGCACCTTTATCAAAGATTAAATGATCATGTGTTTGAGGTTGGGTGTCAGGATACTCAATTCTATTCCATAGGTCCACAGGTCTGTTTTTATTCCAATACCATGCTGTTTTAATTACTACTGCCTTGTAGTACAGTTTGAAGTTGGGAAAGGTGATGCCTCTCATCTTCTTTTTCCCGAGGATTGCTTTAGCTATCCTTGGGGGGTTTATTGTTCCATACAAATTTCAGGAGTATTTGGTCAATTTCTTTGAAGAATGTCATGGGTATCCTCATAGGGACTGCATTGAATCTGTACAGAGCTCTAGGGAGTATTACCATTTTGACAATGTTGATTCTCCCCATCCATGAGCAGGGAATATGTTTCCATTTCCTTGTGTCCTCTTTTATCTCTTGGAGCAGTGTCTTGTAGTTTTCTTTGTACAGGTCCTTTACACACTTACTGGGAGTTTAGGACAACCCTGAAGGCAGACACATCTGCCTGTCAAGCACCTTTGCAGTCGGGACCCAGTCAGACAGATAGACGGAAGGGTGGAGGCATTGCTCGTAGGGTCCAGAGGAGGGAGCACACTAGGTTGGAGAAGGGCTGGTAAAGAGAGAGAAGGCGGGAGAGGGCTGTCCTGGGAGTTGGCGCAGAAACAAGCCAGATGGAACCCGGCAGTGGCAAGCGAGGGAGGGAGGGAGCACCCAGAGACCCAGCAGGTCAGGGGGCGGGGCAGGGGCAGGCGTGTCATAAAGGGACAAGTGTCATAAAGCAGAGGCCACACATGCTCCCAGGAGGACAGTCAAGTCCATGGGGCAAAGGAGCAGTAGGCTTGCGGCCCAGGAGTGGGGGATGCAGTGATCGGAGACCTGGGGAACAGTCCTTGTCCTTAAGAGGCCTGCAGGCCGGCAGCTCCAGAGGTCATGGTGATCAGATGTCAGTGACCTGGATAAGGAGGCTAAAGGGACGCACGGTGGGGTAGAGTTACTTACACCTCTTAAAATAGAGGGTTCAGAGGGGCCCATCGGCTGGAGGAAGGGCTTGGAAAACGCGGCGTGGTGCACAAGCAAGTGCAAAAACCCAGAGCAAAGGTCTCTCTCGGTGGGAGGCCCACTCGTCCGGCTGACCAGATCCAGCACTCCAGGACCTGGAGACACAGGGAGCCCCTAAGCTGACGATGCCCAGGGCAGGATCCTGCCAGGCTGTAAACTCACTCGCTCAGGGGGAGCCCTCTAGTACTGGGACTAGAGGAAAGGTTAGCCAGGATTTAGCACATTGTAGCCGGAGGGGTGACGACCGTGGAATGTGGGTTTGGGTGGTTGGTGGGGGCCTAAAGACAAGCCAAATCCCACAAGTGGTCAGGGATTACAGAATAATGACACGCTGTTGGAAACAAGTCAGGAATAAGAGCTCATCAATGCTGGCCATTACCTACTCAGAGCAGGTGACACTAGCCAGAGGTCTCAATGTCCCCTCTGGGCTGTTTACACAGAGACAGCACAGCGGGGAAGGCACTTGCCTTGCATGTGGCTGGCCCAGGTTCTATCCTTGGCACCCAATATGGAATTATCCTGAGCACAGAGACAGAAGTAAGCCTTGAGCACAGCCACGCTCGATTTTTTGCGCCTGGTGCCCCACCCCCAATGGCATACAGGGGGCTGAGGAGATAGCTCAAGGGTTAGAGTATAAATCTGGCATATGGATGCCTGGTGTTTGATCTTTGTCCCCCATCTAGCACTGCAGGGAGAACCCCAAAATGTATTCATAGTTCTTCTCACCATTATTGGCAGATGAACTAATTTCCTGGTACCCTAAACATCTGGTACCCTGAAGTGATGCAAATGCAACTAACTAATAAATGCATGCAACTTTAATATGCAGATACCGTTTATTAATCTCTTATGCCATGGACACTGTGCTAATATTCTTGGGCCATTATTAAACACAAAAATAGGAACTGAGAAAGAAAGCTATTAAAAGCTAAAATATTTCTACCACTCACCCTCACTTTGGAATTTACTCTGGTGTCTGCAATTCCTCTGATCACTGGCCTGGGCAAAGGCTTTTGTGAGATCTTGACTCTGCAATAAATGAAGCTGAGATGGAGCACCCTGAGAAGCTAGCCATGCTTGGAGGCAGAATACAGGGCTGCTTTATGCTGCAAACGGACTTTGGATCCGGGTGGGCAACAACGCTATTCAGCACTGGCCCATGATGGAGGGGAGAATGCCAGGCAGAGCACGATGCTGCGGATGAGGGGCTCTGGGCCAAGTGTGGCAGGTTGCCCAGAGGAAGGGGAATCATGGCTGTGGGCGTGGTGGCGGGGCTCGACTGCCCAAGCCCATCCGAGATGCCCCAGGTTCAGCCCCTACTGTTGCGTCTAGACTGTCTGTGGCGGCGAGGGGCAGGTTGGCAGGTTGGACTGGCAGACAGACCAGATCCTTGCCGGCTGGCTCTGCGGGCACACCTGAGGCCCACCTGGGGCACAATGTGCTGATTGTCTGAGTGTAGAAACAAACACTGGCTGGGCCACTCACCATGGCACAGAAGCCAGGTGTCACGGTAAGAAGGAATACCAAGTTTTGTGACAGGGAGTACAGTTATGTAAGTTAGCTGGAACGTCCCTCCCACGGTCAGTGGAGCCCACAACCACCTGCTACCCCCAAAGCACTGAAGCTTTCCGGAGGCTCCTCCACCCAGCCCCCACACTGCAAAACCCGTGCCCAGCCCTCCCCAGGCACCTGCAGGCGGTGGCTGCAGACAGCTCCAGGTCTGAGCTTTGGAGAGCCAAACCCTGCGCGGACTTGATCACTTCAGTGTGCCTTCCAGCAGCAACCACCTCCTGGGAGCCATCTGCGTGCCTCAGGCTCCATGCACCGTGGTTATATAACGCTGAGCTGCTCACTAGCGGGCAGGCCCTCTGACAACACATCAACAGCGACAACTAGGTCTCGTGAAATGTTCAGCTTGGACTGGGCTGGCGGAGTGGGGAGGGGGACGCTGGGGGAGGCCTCCCTAGGGAAGCAAGAAAAGCACACGTCAAAGTACGCACAGGGAGGATGCAGGCTGAGTGCTGAAGCCACAGCAGACCAGTGAGAAAAGCAGCAGGTCACTGCACCAGAACTGGGTGCCGGAGGGCCTTTGCAAGCTGGGCATTAACCTTGCGGCACCAGGATTAGGAGGCGGAGTGCCTGGGGGGAGAAGCTATTACTGAGACGAAGGGCCAAATATCTGGACACCTACGAGGCACCCATGAGGGTGTGGGTGCATCTGAGGGCTGTGGTCGCCGGCTGTGCTCTGGGTGACTGAGGACAGAGTGACAACACCGAGGTGCTTGGAGGGCAGGCTGGAAGGGAATGAGGGGCCCTGAGGAGCAGCACGCAGGACAAGGCGAGGCACGTCCTCTACTGACCTCAGAAGTTGGTTGGACCCCACGAGGAGGTTACATACAGGGTCTCGGGTGCCAACTGGGTCCAACCATTGCCCATCCCCAACCCCAGTATTGCTTTCCAGAAAGCCCAGGAGGATGATGGTTTGGGAAAGGCCTATCTAGTCGCAGGACGGAGCTCTAGTGGAGAAGCCCAGGGGCGCCAGGCTAAATCAATACCCAAACCTTCCAGAAGGGAGAGGCAGAAAGCTGCTGGGCAGAGCTCTGCATAGGAAAACTCACTGTCTTCTCCCTCTGTGAATTACTGTTTGGGGCCATCCTCAATCGTGCTCAGGGATCACTCCTGGTGGTGCTCAGGGATCACTCCTGGTGGTGCTCAGGGATCACTCCTGGTGGTGCTCAGGGGTCACTCCTGGTGGTGCTCAGGGATCACTCCCGGTGGTGCTCAGGGGTCACTCCCTGGTGGTGCTCAGGGGTCACTCCTGGTGGTGCTCAGGGATCACTCCGGTGGTGCTCAGGGATCACTCCCGGTGGTGCTCAGGGATCACTCCCGGTGGTGCTCAGGGTCACCCCCGGTGGTGCTCAGGGATCACTCCTGGTGGTGCTCAGGGATCACTCCTGGTAGTGCTCAGGAGACCAGACGCAGCAGAGCTAGGGCTTGAACTGAGGTCAGCTGCTGAGCAGGGTGCCTTCCCGCTGGACTATCTCTCTGGCCTGTGTGGGTTGTGTTGTTTGCTTGCTTTTTGTTTGTTTTTTTTTAATGGGCTCCTCCACTATTTAATTGTAAGTGATAGAGTCTGGATCAGGGCCACAACACGGAACAGGAAAGGTGCGCATTGGGCAATACTGTCCAGAGAGTACATTAGAATAAGAAGAACCTGCTGACTGACCAGATTTCTGGGCATAAATCAAGGGTCACATCAAGGTCCAGCCATTCCTCGAATAGACGAAGGCCCAGGAACAAACTCCGGGGGTGACATGGCCTGAGGGAACACAAGTTACGCAACTTTGACCCAGGCACCCATCCTGGACACTGTGGTCACTTCATCAGTGAAGTGGGTCAGTGTTCAGAGGACCCTGGAGCAAAGAGGGCTGGGGGCGGGTAGGCTCTGCCTACCAAAGGGGGTGTAGCCTCTAAAGCAACAGGGGAGGTGGAGGGAGCAGCTGCATGAGTGACCGGACTCCCAGCCCTCTCCCCTCCGCACCCAGGAAAGCTCTGCTTTTACTAAGGGCACACCGGGGCTCTGCCTATATTTCTACCAGAACAGAGAGGGCCCAGACTGCCAGGCAGCCCCTCCGCTGCTTTCTGCACCAGAACATTTCCATTCTCCTTCCTAGTTCTTCCTTTCGGCGCATGCTCTGGAAAGGTGGCTTTCAACCCTTAACACCTGCGGGCTGAGCACAGCTGGCAGAGCAGCAGCTGAAAATCACTGGTCTGAACGGAATGAGGAAGTCGTGCCAAGAAGACATGCTTCGGCTCCATCTCCCCCAAAAGACCCCGATGAAAGCCATTCTATGTATTGAGATGAGGCCAAAACTTCTCCCCATGAGAGTCCGGCTCCACCATCTCTGCGAATAAGCCTGGTCCCTGTTCTCATTCTGTGGGCTCGCTCTTCTTCTGCGCACCTGAGATATTAAGCATGTTGGGTGACTACGCCCAACTCTAAGCCAACTTCCAGGCATGCTAAGTTTTGTGATCCTTGGTTGTTTGTTTTGGGTCATACCCACAGGTACTCAGGGCTTACTCCAGGCTCTGTGCTCAGGGATCACTCCTGGCAGGACTCAGGGAACTACATGTGGTGCCAGGAAACTAATTGGGACTGGTCACCTGCAAGGCAAGTGCCTTAACCGCCTGTTTTCCCCTAATGTTTTAAGCCTTTTAACGGTGGCTTTCGATTGCCTGTCCATGGACTGGCTGGTTTTTAGTGGGTTAAGGGGTGGGAAATCACTGCTCTGGAAAGTCACAGCCACATACCAGGACTTCTTGTCACTCATTGGACCACGCCGAACCAACATTGTTGTCTCTCTCAGTGTGTTGCCCGCACGAGACAATGTTAATGAGACAGGGGAAAATCAAGGGCCAGTGACACAGAAGGACCAGCTCTGTGCTCGGGCTGGCCACCAGCTGAGTAATGGGGAACCGTCCAGGCTCTCCCAGACCAGGCACTCTATCTGCAGAGAGAGGCTGTGCAGCAATGGGGCACCGCCCTGTTGCCAGCCACCCAGGTTTACACCCGGCCTCAGACAACATCATCTCCGGCCTTTCGTTCATCTGTAGCCAGGATCACTGCAGAAACAATCCATCAGGTTGCTGAGGATGCGCGGAGAATGGCCTTGTTGGCCGCTATCAGTCCCTGTCCTAGCAGCCACATGAGTCAGCTGAGACTGCCCAGCTTTGCAGTTAGCGAGAGAAACTAGCTCCTGAAGCCAATTACATTCACTCTGGTGAACTGAGGAGTAAGGGTCACAAGCACTGATTTTAAAAATGCCTCTTTTTTTTTTTAATTTTTTAAAATATTTTATTATACCACCGTGAGATATACAATTACAAAGAAGTTCATGTTTGGGTTTTGGTCTTAGAGTGTTCTAGCACCCATCTCTCCACCAGTGCCCATTTCCCACCACCAATGTTCCCAATTACCTCCCCCCTCCCTAGCCTGCCTCTATGGCAGATTCTTTATCACTTCTCTCTCTCTCTCTCTCTCTCTCTCTCTCTCTTCCTTCTCTTACACACTATGGATTACAATACATATATTTAGAGATTATCATACATGGGGCAGAGCTGCTACCAGCTCTCTCTGTGCCCAGCCGCTCAAGAGGCACCCGGGAGGGATGGCAGGTTCTAGCCCTGGCCCACCACCCCAGTAGAGCCTCACAACAAGCCAGACGAACCCCCACTCCATGAGGGCCGCCATTTTCCACATCTGGACTTCCCTCTCGTTAGAACTCCACCCAGCAGACAAGCCTATCACAGCCCAGCTCGTGCAGCCTAAATGCTGTATTTAGAGGTGACTACAAGAGAATGCCACCTGCACGGCAAGCCTGGAAGCTACCCGTGTCGTATTTGATATGCCAAATACCGTAGTAACAATTATATTAGGTCATTCCCATGACCTAATATAATGGTTTGAGGCTCTTTATGTTCCTGGAGCAAGCGGATGCCCTTGGGCTCTACTAGCATGAGACAGGACATATGGAGATGTTACTGGTGCCCACTCGAGCAAATCGATGATGAACGGGAAGATAATGATAGTGATAGTGATTCTATTTTCCTGTATTCAATGCTCAGTTCTAGGCTGGTATTATCACTGTCAACAATTATTAGCCCTCTGTTCCCTTCTCCATCTTACCTAAACTCTGACTCCCACCCATTGTGGTCGATTCCACCTTTGACAAAACCTCCTGATCCATGTTTTGCCTGGACCTTGGATATTGGTTTCATATATATATATATATATATATATATATATTTAATATATATATATCATGCAAATAAATGCAGTCATTCTATATCTGTCTTTTTCCTTCTGGCTAATTCACTCAACATGATCCTCTCCCTGTCCATCCAAAATGCCTCTGTTTTATGGGGTAACTTGGCCTTGGTAGTATGAACATTTCCCTCACAATAAGCTGGAAGGGAAATTTCCTCGTAGCACACTGTGCAAATGAACAGGTTACACACTTATCAGAAGTCCCTCCCTGTAGGCAGAAATGATGTAAATGGCACTCCATGTTTCCTCATTTAATGTCCTCATTTCTTCCTGTTTTATCTTTCTAGATGGTGAAATTCTTGTTTCAGTAGCTTTGGACTAGAACACATGAACCCAGAAGTCCACTGGGTTCCATTTACTAATGAACAATATGTTTCAAATCCTTGTCAATTTCATCAGTTCTAAAGCAGAAAAAGGTCTTTTTTTCTAAAGAATCTATATAAAATATAGACGAAGCTTGGCAAACTTCTGAAATAGCTATCTTTGACTATCCTAATTAGGGATACTTGGTAAATAAATATTATGGTGTATAGCATAAGCCATTTAATGTATTAATTTTCAATATTTGAAAGCATATAACACAAAAATAATGCCACAAAGTAACTCAGTATTAAAATTAATTATGGAAATTTCACCCTCAATAACATGTTTAAATTTTTTTTAGGGAGAAATGAGAAGAAGGAAAATCACACACAAAAATAGTTATAGTATTTTACCTCTTAATAATCTCTGTAATATTTCCCCAATGTGGGGGACTAGAGCGATAGTACAGTGGGTAAGGCACTTGCCTTGCACATAGCCAACACAGTTGATCCCTGGCACCCCATATAGTTCCCCAAACCCTGCCATGAGTAATCCTGAATGCAGAGCCAGAAATATACTGGCACACTTCCAGGGTGGGCCCAAAATAAATAAAAAATTTCTCCTAAATTTTTTACAATAAGCAAAATTCCTATTATAAAATACAGAGACTCACAGACATGGGGCAGAGCTGCTACTGCCTCTCCCTGTGCCCAGCCGCTCACAAGGCGCCCAGGAGGGATGGCAGATTCTAGCCCTGGCCCGCCACCCCAGCAGAGCCTTGCAACAAGCCAGACGACCCCCCCACTCCATGAGGGCTGCC
The DNA here is from genome assembly GCA_021461705.1 of Cryptotis parvus. Lineage (NCBI taxonomy): Eukaryota > Metazoa > Chordata > Mammalia > Eulipotyphla > Soricidae > Cryptotis > Cryptotis parvus. The sequence continues at coordinate 28,327 of JAJIBD010006617.1, read as the reverse complement.
ATTTTCTACATCAGGACTCCCCTCTCGTCAGAATTCCACCCAGCAGACAAGCCTATCACAGCCCGGTTCGCGCGGCCACTTGCGGCCGCGCAGTTCATCAATAAATGCTGGACTTAGAGATGACTACAAGAGTATGCTACCTGCACGGCAGAGCCTGGCAAGCTACCCGTGTTGTATTTGATAAGCCAAATACCAGTAACAATTATAGACCTCATTCCGGAATGGATTGAGGCTCTTTATGTTCCTAGAGCAAGCAGATGCCCTTGGGCTCTACTAGCATGAGACAGGACATATGGAGATGTTACTGGGGCCCGCTCGAGCAAATCGATGATGAACGGGAAGACAGTGATACAGTGACAGTAATAAAATACATAGGTATGGAGCTGGAGCGATAGTCCAGTGGGTAGGGCATTTGCCTTGCACGCGGCTGGCCCTGTGCCGGCCAGGGTTCGATCCCGGCATCCCATATGGTCCCTGGGCACCACCAGGAGTAATTCCTGAGTGCAGAGCCAGGAGAAACCCCTGAGCATTGCGGGTGTGACCCAAAAAAGCAAAAAAAAAAATATATATATATATACACACATAGGTATATAATATATAGTAAGTAGTATATAAAATATAGGTTCATTAATTTCTGAGGCAAATAGTTTTTGAAAAGTTAGTGGACAGTTAGCCATTTTTTATTTAAAAATTCAAAGCCTGGCAACTACTTCATGAAGAAAATTAGTATAGGCACCTACACGGAATGACCAGTTTGAGGGTAGGTATCAGATTTGAGAAACAAAACATTCTCCTTCCACAATGTGGAGCCTGGATGCCTCCAAGGAGGCAGCAGAAGCCCTCTAGGAAGACAGAAGCTCTGATTCAGGGAATGGTTCACCCCTTTGATCCAGCCACTCTTCAAGGAAGGCAGAAAGCAGATGATCCAAATTCCACCATGAGCGCAATTTACTGTGCCAGCACTAATGCAATGGAGCATTTCTAAATGTTACCATGTACAAAGGCAGGAGGCAAGTACCCAGAGCTCTCCAACCTCTAAGAGTGGAGCCTCTCATTCTTTGCTATGGTCTCAGAGGGTCTCATGTGGATTCGGAAAGTGCAAAATGATTGTGTATAAATGCGCTCCACTGCTGAATTCTTCCCAACCAGTGCAAAAAGCTAACAGGACTCTGGTGTGCGCAATTGTTTCAGAGGAGGTCAGCTCAGGTTGACTCAAATTAGAAATTGTTGCGATGTGCACAGGAATTGGAGTTGGCGGTGTCCAGAGCTACACCTCTGGTCAGGGGTTGTGTTTCTTTAGAAGTTTTCCAAAGGCTCTTTAACTCAAACCCAGAGGCAGCTCCGGACCAGCTCTGTTCTCTGGGACTTTTTCTGCAGCTGTGAGTGTGCAGGGCTCCAGTGTGTTTGTCAGACCGCTAAGTTGGACTGACCACCACGAGCCCCTTCAAGCTACCTCCCAACGGAATGAGTCAGAAAGTAAGACTTGGGTGTGCCTCAGAGGACCAGCAGTTCTGACACCCTTTACAGACTGACACCAACATGTACCGCCAGTGGCCCACACTTGGCGAGGCTTAATGAAGTCAAACCGCAGTGCCAGCATCAGTGTGTTAAAGGAAGTTCTTCGTTGTTTTGGAATACAGGAATCTGAACCCTTGTATCATGCCAACGAAACTGTTTATTATGTCATTCATGACAGATTCTAACAGAATAACAGTTTGGCAATAAGAAACAGTAAGGCTAAAGGGCCAGGGACCTAGGTTTTAAGAGACAAACTTGCTTAATAAATCCATTATAGGGCCTTAAAAGTGACATTCCCTAAAGTGCCTCTCTACTTCTAGAAATTGCTACTATTCTTATAACCTTGCTCTATTCCAGAAAGAGAAACTCCAAGGGAGAAAGGAGACATTCCCAGCTGTTAAGACAAGGTGATCTTTTCCTAGCTCCTCCTCCAAACACACCACACTTTCCCAAGACAGCCTCATCAGAAAAAAACACAGCAAGAAGCAAGACCTGGTTGTGCTAGCACAGCCAAACATACTTCGATATTCCAAGCCTCACCCCAGAGCTGAAGTCCTTTGAGAACTAACTCTACCTGCATGATATAAATAAACACCTCTCCCAAATCAATCAAATCACCTTCAAATGTCCAAAATTTAAATCTCTTAGATTTCTTTTTTTTGCCAGGCTGTCTGCAATAATAATAATAATATAATGATAAAAAGTGCTGCCAAAATATGATAATAGACAGGAAGGAAATATGTCAAAATGTTTATAATTGTTGGGAATGTGATTTAATAGAAAACGTCTTCTCTACTCAAAGTAAATGCAAAAAAACAGGTCTGGAATTAATGATCCACATGTATTTTAAGCCAAAGAGGGGAGTATAAGGTGAACTGCTTTTAAGAATTTTCCTGTCATAAAATTTTAGCTCTTGAGAGACTCTATAGATTAAGGCAGTCTTTCACAAGTAAGAAGCCAGTTCAGACTGGGAAGCCCAAGAAAGCATCTCTCCCCAAAACTGGCTGCAAACTGAGGCCAAACAAGGTTTTCTTTAAAGCTTCCACCCGCCAAATCCACCCAACACAGATTCTCAACTCAAACCCTAGCTCTGGGTCATCTTAACCTGCTCCCTCGACTTGACAAACACAGATGACTTCTTCTTGTTCACGTTAAGCAAATAATGGGGATAACCTTGGGTGAAATACGAGGCCACCAGCCTCGTGAGGCTTAATCGGTTTCCTTTATGCTAAGCAGGAAAAGGTAAATAAAGAAAAAGATATTGACAGCCCGGACCCTTGGGGCTACTTCCGCACCCCCAAGAAACTTAAAAGTCTTCCCCGCCAAAAGCAAAGGCCCCAGTCTATCGCGATCTCAATGAGACCCCTGCGTCTACGCTGCAAGGTGACAAGTCATTTATCTTGGCTCCCTCATTTCAAAAAACGCTGCTGAAATCAACGGCTCCATCACCGGCTCTGTGCAGCTGCTGCGGGAAGACACCGCGAGAATGTATGTCTACATAAGGCAACAGGCTTTGGATGCTGCATCCGACTCTCCAGCAAGCGCTCGGCGCCACGGGCCCCGTCACGCGGCGGCAGCACGACAGTCGGCCACGCGCGGTCCGAGCGCGCCTCGAGAGCCCCGGCCCGGGCCGAGCCATGCCCGCGACGCACAGACCACCCCCGGGCGGCCGCGCACACCGCCATCGCCCCTTCCCCAGGCTCTAGGTCCGGCTCCCCCGGCCCCGCCACCCCCAAACCCCGAGCGGGCTCCGCAGCGCGCGTCCCCCGGCCGCCGCCGAGCACCGACCCCGCGCCCGCGCCGCCCGCGGGAAGCTGCGGGGGCATCGCCCGGCTCCGGGCACCCAGGGAGCGGCGGCCGCTCCAGGCCTTCGCGGCCGCGAGAAAGGAAACCACACGGTAGAGGCCGAAAAAATAAAAATAAATAACAAAGCGTCTAGGAAACGGCCCCGAGAGGCGAGGCGACCGGCCGGCTTGCCCGGCTCGGGCCGGTGGGGCAGCCTCAGCCCCGCACCTCCGCCGAGAACACCCGGAGCCGCGGCGGGCACCGACCCGGCTCCCCGCAGCCGCACTCACCTCCTCCGCGGGCCGGGCCGCTACGACGCCAGCTGTCACTGCAGCCCACAGCCTGCCCCGCGCCGGCTCCCGATGCTATTTAAGGGCGCCGCCGTGGCCGCTGCCCGCTGGCTGCGCCCCAACCTCTGCCGCCCGAGAGCCAGGTTGCTGCTGGTGCGCACTGGGCACCCGCCCCGCCCCGCGACCCCGCCCCCCACGCCTAGGCCCCGCCCCCAGACCCGCCCCGCCGCGCGCCCGCCTGCCAGTCTGGGCGCGCGCACCGGGAGGGTGCTAGCAATTAGGGTTGCTGGAGTTTCCTAGGCTGCCCCCAAGCCTTAAATCCCACCCCCCACCCCACCAGCTCCCCCCACCCCACCCCCCGTGGGTGTTTCTAAAACCAATCTGAGCAAAGGCAAAGGGTGAATTTGTAGGACCGCCTCCCTCCAAGCCAGGCCAGACCCTGCGGGAGGGAGAGGGCGCCCTCATGGGGGGGGGGGGGGGCAGGAACTCCCTGGGGGATGCCCTTTGCATCTTCTACTTTGAATCGCACTGCCCACTTCTGGGCCAGCGGCAGGCGGGGGGGGGGGGGGGGCGAGGAGTGCCTCTGACAACCAGATGGCGTTTTCTTTCCTGTCCCTAGCCCCTTTTAACCCAATTTCACCACGGTGTCCATTTGGGGTTTCGCCACAGTCCCTGGCAGCGAAGCCTGTCGTCTGGACTTCTGCAATGCACTGGACGTTAAGCAACCCTGGACAGATTGGTCTCGGGAGAGGAAGAGCCCAACGCAGATGCGACGTTGCTCAAGAGCAGAGTTCACCTGCCTGGTTCTTCGGCCCTCTGGAGTGGAGGTGGGCGGTCAAGGGGTCCTGCCTGCACGCCATGTCCACCTGCTGGCTCTCAGAGGCCACTGCAACTCGTGTCACAGGTGACGCTTCCTATCAGCGCCTGAGGCCTGGTTCTGTGCCCACAGTGGTCTCACTGGCAGCCGTGTCTGGAGCCCAGCGTGGTGTGGCCTTGGTTCTAGAGGAAGGCTTTGAATGGGATCAGAAGTATCATTGCTTTAACCGTTCCTCAGACAAGGATAGATGCCCTTCATGGTCCTCACGTCGCTCCTAGTGTGCCTGACGCTGCCTCCCCACCTCATGCCCTTTGTAAGCTCAGTTTTGTAACTCGACAACAAGGCTTTTGTCATCCGATTCCTTGATTTCTTTCTATATTACCACAGTGATCTCCGGTCAGGGCTCATTGGTATTTGGACTCTCCTCCACCTCGGCACACTTCTCAGAAGTGTGTCAGCGCCCTCTCGTTCCCCTTTGCTAAAGGGGGCTCGGAGGTACAGGGAGAGAATGCTAATGGGGTCAAGACTATACATGGGATTCAGCCCCTCCCCTGCAAGCCTGCACCAGGCTCAGGGAACACGCCTCTCACTCTTGCCTGGCAGCCAACACGTGCTCTCTGCTGGTCCTGGCTTCTCTCACTGTCCCCACACACTGGAGCTGGTGGGCACCTGGGCTGGAGAGGCCAGGGAAGCCAGGTCAAACAAAACACTTCTGTTTTGCTTTGTTTTGTTGGGGGCCACATCCAGCAGTGCTCAGGGTTTAGTCCTGGCTGTGAGTTCAGGGTCACTCCTCGAAGGCTCAGGAGGACCGAATGGGATGCCAGGGATTGAGCCTGGGCCCGCCCAGGCAAGGTCTGCCCCAGCCTACACACTCACTGTATTTATTGCTCAGACCCCTGGAGCTGAGCTCGTCTGTGCTTGCTCAGATATCTGGATCACCTCCGTCTAGACCTACAAATTGCTTCCTTAGAGATGGGGAAGGGAGAAAAAAGACTCCGCTTCCTTTTTTTTATTGCTTTCCACTTGACTAATCCTTGGTTTCTCTGCTCAGGTCTTCTCCTCCTCCACACCCGCGATTTCATCACTTCAGCCTCTCCCTATTTTTTCTTTCCCTCTTAACTTCTCCAACCAGTCCTTCTGCCCTGGTGCCATCAGGCATGTCCCAAGTCCTATGGGGTATGAGTTATTTAGGGTTCCCATAACCAAGGAAGGTGAGGGACGGGTGCTCAACCAGGGCTTATTAAACGTTTTCCACTTGCAGTCCCCTTTTTGCCTGAAATTTTTACATCACTCCAGGTCTATTTAAAAAAGGGTCTACAAATCCAACCGTTCTTGATAATTAATAATGAATTTACTCAAAAACACATTATTTCCAGACCTCAACATTCAGTTAAGCATAGCACATAGGTTAAGAACTGAGAGCTACGTTGAGCAAGGGCTTAACTGAGAGTTCTGGAGAATAGAGACTGGAAGTCAGGTGTAGGCAGGACTGGTTCCTTCTAAAGGCTGTGCAGGAAAAATCTGTTTGATGCCTTTTTTTCCTTAGCTGGAGAGAGTTTCCCCCTCCCCCATTGCCACATTTCTGCTCCATCTGTATCTGTTTCCATACTATTACTTACAAGGTCACCAGTCACTGAATTTGGGTCTACCAGACTGATTTCACTGTAACTCAATTACCTCTGTAAAGACTCTCTCTATCTCACATTCTGAGGTGCTAGGGGTTATGACTTCAGCAATTAAATTCAGGGTGGAGGGAACACACTTCTAAAAAATTCTTTTTTTAATTTTAGTTTAGAAAAGATGGTTACGACCGTGTTAACGTTTATGGTTTTGGTTTACACCGTTACCACACCTCATCACCACCGGAATGCCCAAGACTCTCCATCATGTCCTTAAATGTCACTTACAGTCTGCCTCTTCTTCCTCTTCCCACCCTCCCATTGTTAGCAATATTTTGGAATCTAAGACCAAGAGTTTTGTCAAGGGTTTGATACTATCCTTTCCTTGATTTCTTTCTCTAGATACCTCAGTGAGTGGGATGATATCATGATTGTCCTCCCCCCTCTGATTTATACCACTTAACACCCTCTACTTCTATCCAAGTTGGACCAGAAAGCAAGATCTCACCTTTTCTTATTGATGTGTCATATTCTATTGAATATATATGGATCAGGTATGCCTAATCCAGAGTCTCAGATACGGGCAGAACTGCCTCTGGCTCTCCCTGTGCCCAGCTGATCATGAGGCACCCAGGACGGAAGGCGGGTTCTAGCCCTGGCCCACCATCCCAGCAGAGCCTCGCAAGAAGCCAGAGGAACCCCACACCATGAGGGCCGCCATTTTCAATATCCAGACTCCACAGCTCGTCAGAGCTCCACCCAGCAGAAGGGCTGATCACAAGCCCTGCTCATCAGAGTCCCACCCTACAGCAGTCTATTTCAAGCCCAGGTATGCCTGGTCCAGAGACTCAGATACATGGGGGCAGAGCTGCCTCTGGCTCTCCCTGTGCTCAGCTGATCATGAGGCACCCAGGAGGGAAGGTGGGTTCTTGCCCTGGCCTGCCATCCCAGCAGAGCCTTTCAAGAAGCCAGAGGAACCCCCACAATATGAGGGCCGCCAGTTTCAACATCCGGACTCCACAGCTCATCAGAGCTTCTCCACCCAGCAGAAGAGCTGATCTTTCCCGTCTCGCATGGGTACGCGGTTTGTCAATAAATGCATGAGATGAGAGCCTACTACTGAGAGTATTCCATGTGCATGGCAGAGCCTGGCAAGCCACCCATGTCTTATTTGATATGCCAAAACCCAGTAACAATTATAGACCTCATTCTCATAACCTGAAGGAATGGTTTGAGGCTCTCATGTTCCTGGAGCAAGCAGTTGCCCTTGGGCTACACTAGCATGTGACAGGATATATGGAGATGTTACTGGTGCCCGCTGAACAAATTGATGAACAACGGGAAGACAAGTGATACAAGTGATATATGCCACAGCTTTTCCAGCCACTCATCTACCAACGGGCACTTGAGTCAGTCCCATATCCCACCTCTTGTCGTCTGTGCTACCATCCATGCACCCATGTGTGCACATATCTCTATGAGCTAATGATTTTTGTATTTGGGGGTAGGTACACAATTAAACATGAACATGTGACAGCTGACACTGGTCCCAATTTTATTTCATTGGGGCTGTCACTCTCTGGCTCTAGCCTTTATGCAAGTGATTGACTGCTCTGGAATGGAAAAGTCCACATGCCCAAGGAATGATGTGTCAACAGAGTCCCGTTTCCTAAGCAGAAACTTCTGCATGAAATTGGGGAACTACTTCGTTTTCAGAAGGTCATGTCACTCCTCTGAAAGTACGGAGGTCACACTAAATAATCTCTCAAGTATATTTTTCATCCTAGTGCTTCAAGACAAAAAAGACTTGCTCCCTAGTTATTTGAATTACTTTTTTTTCACAATTTATGGGTCACCTTTAGATCTTCAGACTTTGGTGGAAGGCAGTCTAGTAAAATGATGGCGAGAATACAAAGACTGGAATTGGATCTATCTTATAAGACAGGAACAAAGTACCTACTATGGAAGGTTGCTGCAGGGAATAACTGTTATTGCCTGACTGTTGTCACCATAGTTCTAGACTCCATAGTGAGGGAATATAGAGAGGTAGTTATCCAGGTTTTTAATTATTATTGTTATATAATTGACCTAAAACATTCTATTAGCTTCCAGGATCCAATATAATGCTTTGCTATTTGTATGGCTACAAAACAGTAGGTGGTGAAGTGATCACTACAACAAGCCTGGTCAATATCCATCACCATAGTGTTAAAATTTTTGTGTCTGTGTTAAAAGGATTTTTAAGATCTACTTCTTAGTAATTTTTGAATATACAGTAGAACATTATTGACCATAGTTGCTATGTTATACATGAAATTCCAAGGGGAATCCAGTGTTAAACCTCTTTTCTATTTCTTTTCACCAAACAAATCTCTTGCCATGCTGAACAAGAGACATTTGGATGTTACATTGGAGCAAATTTCCCAGTAGCAGTTTGGGTCTCTGTTCACTTCTCACCTCCATTACCTTTTGACTTGATTAAAAGTTTGTGGTTGATTCTGCTAGATCCAAGCAACATCACCAACTAATTGCTTTACAGAGACGCTAAAGGGAGTCAAAGCCTTCTGGGACAAGTGTTTAAGCAGGTTGACAATGGCTCTGTCTCAAAAACTCCCACTGGAGACTGTCAGCTCTGAAGTTGTTTTTCCTATTGATGCACATCTATTGATTTTCAGCATGGCCAACTGAAGTAGAGCTATGCCAACTAATAACAGCCAACATACACTTCATTACAGACTTTAAAGAAAAGGCTGGCATCAGTAACTGAATTGTGTCACTCCTCTGTTTTTTAAATTTTTATCGGTTAAAAGATATACAATTGAAAAGTTCACGTTTGGGTTTGGTCATACGTGTTTCAGCACCCTCGTTGAGGCTCGTGAGGCTACATGTGCTATATTAGGTAGACATCAATCTCGGAGTAGAGAACCATTTCCCCATGAAAATCTAAGTGCCCGGAGGGCAGACACTCAGCTCATGGACCATCTGTCTCCCAACCTCCTCTTTGCAAGTCTAGAATTCATACCCGGCCAGCATAAATGTTGCATCAGACCCCATCTTGAAGTGTATCTATTGGATTGATGCCAACCAAAAGAACTGGGTTTTAGTTTAGATAGTTTAGTGGCCTCTTTAAGAAAATTATAAAGTTGAATGTATAGAGGGAATGCTTTTAATTCAATCACCAAGAGATAGACCATTACAAATCTCTTCATGATAGGGTTTCAGTCATACGAGGTTTCAGCACTTCGTCCCTCCACCAGTGCACATTTCCCAACACCAGTGTTCCCAGTTTCCCTTTCACCCCTCCTCCACTCCCCACTCTGCCTCTATGGCAGGACTTTTCTACTCTCTCTCTCTCTCTCTCTCTCTCTCTCTCTTCTTACTCCTTTGGGCATTGTGCCTTGCAATACAGATACTGAGAAGTTATCATGAATGATCCCTTCACCTACTTTCAACACTCAGTTCTTGTCCAGCATGATCATTTCCAAGCATTATTGTTATACTGGTCCCTTATTTATCTTCCCTTCCCTCCACACCCTACTCCCCCTCCCCCCCACACACACACTTGTAGTAGATTCCAACAATTGACCATCCTGGCCCCTATTTTCCCTGGCCTGACAAAGTATGTAGAAGCAAAGACAAACAAATAAGCTAAGATGCTTCTGTACCTCAAAGGAAATTGATTGGGGTTGGGTGATAGTACAGCAGGTAGGGCTTTTGCATTAGCTGACCCAGCTTTGATCCCTGGCATTCCATATGGTACCTGAGTACTGCCAGAAGTAATTCCTGAGTGTAGAGCCGGGAGTAATTGCTGAGCATCACCAGGTATAAACCCCTCCCCAAAAAAAAGAAACAGTCATCAAGATACAAAGACAGTCCATAGAAACAGTGACCAAGACAGGAAGACAGTCCATGGGCAAAGTTATTCACCCAACATCCACTTGATAAGGGGTTAATATCCAATACATAAGGCAACTGGTAGAACTTTATGAGAAGAAAACTTTCAACCCCATACAAAAATGGGGAGAAGAAATGAGCAGAAACTTGCTCAATAAGAAATTTGAATGGTCAAAAGGCACTCGAGGGAATGCTTCTTTAGACTGAAAACAAAATCACAATATCACTGTATCACTGTCTTCCCGTTGTTCATCGATTTGCTCGAGCGGGCACCAGTAACATCTCCATACGTCCTGTCTCATGCTAGTAGAGCCCAAGGGCATCTGCTTGCTCCAGGAACATAAAGAGCATCAAACCACTCCATCAGGTCATGGGAATGAGGTCAATTATTGTTACTGGTTTTTGGCATATCAATATGACACGGGTAGCTTGCCAGGCTTTGCTATGCGGGTGGCATACTCTTGTAGTCACCTCTGATCTCCAGCTGTTTAGCGAATAAAAAATTAAGAACATGAAAGAAAGGGGAAAACAAAATAAAATACCTATTCCATTGACGTTTCATGAAGTTCATTAAGATTCAATGTTTAAATCCCGTCTTCAGCACCAAATATCAAGTATTGATCTCCTTAGAAATGCTAAGTACTGATTTTACATAATTCACCTAGAGTTCTTAGTACCACTAAGTAGCTTCTTAGTAACACTATCTCAACACACCATAGATGACTCAAGTCCTACAAAAATGATTTTCACATACTGTATCCCTTAGTTCTATCAATGAAAAACTGATCATTTGCAGTTAACTTCTATGATAACGGGAGAATTTTCCCTTTCTACTGTTGGTTCCAAAGGCCTAGTCCTTAGAGTTCCATTTTAACCCCCACCACTGTTGATCACGCTCCAGGTTCTGTCCTACTGGAGAGAACTCTTCCACTAAATTTTAAAAAATCTAGAAAATCACTAGAGTAACTTATTCATGTGTCCAAAGTCTATATCTTTCCCCACTCCCTCCCATGTCTGGGCTACATAATCCTTGCTTCTTTATATCATGCTCTTTTGGTTTTTTTTTTTTAGGCTGTATACCTGGGCCCCATGCTCACAGTTGCTCCCAAAAGTACTCTCTCTCTCTCTCTCTCTTTCTCTCTCTCTCACACACACATACACACATATACATACACACACACACACACACACACACACACCCCAATGATACTTTTTTAAAAACCTCTTTTTAGAAGCATGAGAGGGTTAGCAAAAATTTCCAAGTTCTCACTCTACATTAAAATTTCCACTATCTTTAATATTCAATGTTAGTGTTATTACAATCAATGAGCCAGTATTGAAATGCCTCAATGCATACTTTTATAATATTGTGTTTTATTCACATTTCCTTAGTTTTGACCTTGTGTCCTTTGTTCCAATAGCTCTACTACAATACTAGATGACATTTGTTTTTACATTTCAAGGCGCCTTTCATTCTAATAGTTTCTTAGACTATACTTATTTTCAAAGATCTTTAGTTCTTAATGCTATACCAGCCATTTTATTTTATAAGCTGTTCTCATGGATGTTTCTGATGGTTTTCTCCCAATCAGCTTAAGTGAAGATTTTTAGGAAGACCATATATGACATTTTTATGATATAATGTTTCTATAGAGCCAATAGAAAGAAGGAAAATCCATTCTTTCCTTGTGGTTGATGGGCATTTGCAGATAGTTAGTTCTGGTTTGGTTGGTGAGAACCAAGTCCACTCTACCTACTTTACATGAGTGCAAATAGGGAGGCTTTTCAGTAATAAGGCTTCCAGTTACATACTTTTCATTGCCCACTTACTTTCAGGTGCCTTGGACAGCTTGAGGGGCAATCACTAACCTTAAACCTGCCTGCCCGGGTGGTAGGTGAGTTGGTAGAGTGAAAGAGTAGTTCTTAAGGCTCTCTTGCAGTGGGAAGAGGAACATACATGCAGGTGACCAGAATGTCCATAAACGTCTCTCCCAAGTCCAGAAAAAGTGTGTCCACCCATGGTTCCACTTAGTTGGGTTCTGAAAACTACCTGGCCACATCAGCTGTGCCAAGGAAAGAGCAGTGACAGAAGAGCCTTTAAATAGAGTGACAACAGTATTCAAAGGCTGCAGTCAAAACATTTTTGCAAAATTTGCAGAGACATTTAACCCAGGGAAGACATTACCATGGCCTCTTCCTAGGACTTTTGGGAGCATCTCCAAGTGAGGAGACTTGTGAATTAAGCAATGGTAGTTCTCACTTGGCATGACTTAATGCATCATTGCTGCAGTACTACTCTGATGGGTTTATATGTCTTTCTTGGACTTTCATCAATAGAGAAGAAGGAATATTTCCACCAAACCAATGCTGTACTATAACTACTGATTATCACATAGCTTTTAAGAGGTCTAATGAAAACACAATTCTCCTTTCTCCTACATCTTATTTTCCCCTTTGTTTAGAGTCACACCCATCTGTACTTAGAGCTTCTTCCTGGATCTGGGCTTAGCGAGCATTGCTGGCAGGGCTCAGAGAATCATATGTGGTACAAAATCATATGTGGTAACCATGCAAGGCAAGTGACTTAACCCCTGCTCCATTTCTCCAGCCTATCTTATTTATGTTTTAAATGGACTTGATCCACTGACTTCATTCACCTTATGAGGGAATAGACTCACAGCAGCATAAGCAGTAACAGTTGGGGATTACCCACAGCTCTTCCACACCCCATTGTGTGAACCCTCTCCTACATGACAGCGCTGCTCCAACAGAGTTGCAGAAGAAGCCAGACCTTCTAGGCACTACCTTCCACCTTGTCCCCAGAACCCTCCCCCACCACAAAATGCCAGTCCAATAGTATGCAATAGTGTGCCGGCCTTACAAACACATGGAAGCAAGTTCAAATCCCTGGTATCTTACATGTGCCAAACTGCACCCTGGCAGTTTTTCTGTCTATGATCCTGGCACTACAAGCTATTTCTGGTTGCATCACAGCCAGGAGTGTGTCGGTGCCACTAAAAAGGGTTTGATACACAGCAAGCAACACAAAGGAAAACATTGGAACCAACTGCCAGAGAGATGCCAAACTGCTAAAAATTTCAGGTACACTGGGGTGTTTGGGGCAGAAAACTACAAGCTATCTTGGGGTGGGGGTGGGTGACCTCCACCCCTGTACTTCTAGAAGCTCCTGCAACTAAGCCCACATTCCACCACCTCATGTAAACTTATTGCTCAGTTAAATATTCCGAGCTTTCTGAAGCACGCAGCTGCATTCGCGACTACAACCTCTACAAACTCTACAAAGCTGACATCCCAGTAGGACCACACCAGATTGAACGGTAATGAAACATAGAAATCAACTAAGCTCATGAACAAAAACATTAACACAGAGGCTCAACTAGCAACAGCCGCTTAGTAAGCCCTCAGACAACGACTTAATGTCCCCATGATGGGATACAATAATTTTCACAAATTTTCTTTTCCTGAATTCTTTTTGATGATCCCATAAGCTATTTAGTCATAACAAGCAATATAAAAAATATTTTGGGTCAGCTATAGACAGGCTTGAAGGGTGGTTGGGAAAATGGGGAAAGTAGTGGAGGGAGAGTACCTAGGTGGAGAAGTCAACATGATGAACGACCTAAAACCTGAGTTGCGCAGGAGGAAGAGAGCGGCATGGAATGCCTTCAAAGGCATTGAAGAAATAGCTAAAAGGACAAAGAATCTCCGGCTCCAGTCACATCTCTTCGACTCCACCGTTCTCCCTGCATTAACATACGCCTCAGAGACCTGGGCCCTACGAAAGCAGGGATGAGAATGCTATTCGGGTCTCCCAGAGAGGCATCGAAAGAGCCATGCTTGGAATATCACGCCTCACTCAAGTGAGTGAAGGAATCCGGAGTTCTGACCTCCATCGCTATTCCAGAATCAGGGATGCTGTCTCGTTTGCCAAGGCATCGAAAATCAGATGGGCTGGACATGTAATGCGATTTGGAGACAACCGCTGGACTAGAGCTGTTACCGACTGGATCCCACGGGATGTCAAAAGATCACGTGGCCGCCCACCTACAAGATGGTCAGACTTCCTTGTTAAGACCCTGAAGGAACGGTTTGAGGCTCTTCATATTCCTGAATCAACCAGATGCCATTGGGCTACATTGGCACGTGATAGGGTCCAATGGAAATGTTACTGGCGCCCGCTCGAGCAAATCAATGAGTAACGGGATTGAAGTGAAGTGAAGTGAAGTGGAGGGAGACTCACAGACATGGTGCAGAGCTGCTTCTAGCTCTCCCTGTGCCCAGCTGCTCACGAGGCGCCTGGAAGGGATGGCAGGTTCTAGCCCTGGCCTGCCACCCCAGCAGAGCCTTGCAACAAGCCGGACAACCCCCACTCCATGAGGGCCTCCATTTTCCACATCCGGACTTCCCCCTCGTCAGAACTCCACCCAGCAGACCAGCCTATCACAAACTGGCTCGAGTGGCCACAAGTGGCCATGCAGTTCATCAATAAATGCTGGATTTAGAGATGACTATTAGAGTATGCTACCCGCACGGCAGAGCCTGGCAAGCTACCCGTGTCGTATTTGATATGCCAGATACCAGTAACTACTTTTAGACCTCATTCCCATGACCTGATGGAATGGTTTGAGGCTCTTTATGTTCCTGGAGCAAGCAGGTGCCCTTGGGCTCTACTAGCATGAGACAGGACATATGGAGATGTTACTGGTGCCCACTGAGCAAATCAATGATGAAAGGGAAGACAGTGGAGGGAAGGTCATAGTGGTGGTAGGAATTTGGGTTGGAGTGTGTGTGTGTGTGTGTGTGTGTGTGTGTGTGTGTGTGTGTGTGGGGGGAATGTGTGAGCACAACGGTGAGGGATCGTGAGCTCTGGGAAACATTTCTGTGAGCATCACAACCAGGACTTAAGAGCTTCAATTATTAGCATGAACTGTGGTGAGCATGTGTGCTAATACCACAACTAATGTGGTTGCCAACCTTAGTGAGCTTCATGTGTGCAAGCTCCACTGCATGGTATGGGACCTACCTATAGGATCAGAGTGAGTGTGTGTGTGTGTGTGTGTGTGTGCAAACACCACCAACACAGCAACAACAGCAACCACAACTATGAAGGGAAAGGGAGTGGAAGATACATTGAAAATAAAAATAGGGGGGGGGATAGGCTGGGGTGTTTGGTTTTTTTTCCTGCCCGGGGCGGGGCCGGCCGCGGGGGTATATCAAAACATCCTACAAGATCCCCGGGCAAAATCAGAAATTATTATTTGGAATAGAGGAAGAACCAAACCCTGAGGGTTTTGGTTTTTTAAAAAAAAAAAAAAAAAAAAAAAAAAATTTAAATAAAAAAGAAAAAAAAAAATAATGAACCACCCTTATAAGGTTCCTTTTGGGGGAGGTGAGCATTGGGATTTGGGGAAATAGCCAGAGGTGCTCAGAGCTTCCTCCTGGCTCTGTGCTCAGGGCTGATTTTGGCAGGGTTCAGAGGTCTTTGTATGGTACTGGGGATTCAAACTAGGCTCCATGGGATGCAAGACAAGCAGCTTAACCCCTGCACTATCTCAATGACCCCAGGGCTTAAACTAAAATATATGCATGTCTCATATGTGTGAGGGCCTCTGTTCAATCCATGGCAACAACAAGTAATTAAGTGAATTGTAAGTGTCACTATTAACATTTATGATAACTACATATTATATATGCAATTCTTGATTTGGGGTGGCATATTGCCATATTCAGGGGTGTCTTCTAGCTTGGTACTCAGGGTTCACTCCTGGCAGTGCACAGGGGACCATGTAGTGCTAGGGATCAAATCCAGGCCTTCTGTGGCAAAGTATACGCTTCAGCTCATTGCTCTATCTCTCTGAGCCATAACAATTATAGGTCTCCTTCCTTCCTTCCTTCCTTCCTTCCTTCCTTCCTTCCTTCCTTCCTTCCTTCCTTCCTTCTTCCTTCCTTCCTTCCTTCCTTCCTTCCTTCCTTTTCCTTCCTTCCTTCCTTCCTTCCTTCCTTCCTTCCTTCCTTCCTTCCTTCCTTCCTTCCTTCCTTCCTTCCTTCCTTCCTTTTCCTTCCTTCCTTCCTTCCTTCCTTCCTTCCTTCCTTCCTTCCTTCCTTCCTTCCTTCCTTCCTTCCTTCCCTTCCTTCCTTCCTTCCTTCCTTCCTTCCTTCCTTCCTTCCTTCCTTCCTTCCTTCCTTCCTTCCTTCCTCCCTCCCTCCCTTCCCTCCTCCCTTCCTCCCTCCCCTCCCTTCCTTCCTTCCTTTTCTCCTTCCTTCCTCCCCTTCCTTCCTTCCTTCCTTCCTTCCTTCCTCCTTCCTTCCTCCTCCTCCTTCCCTCCTCCTTCCTCCCTCCCTCCCTCCCTCCCTCCCTCCTCCCTCCTCCTCCCTCCTCCCTCCTTCCTCCCTTCCTTCCTTCCTCCTCTTCCTCCCTTCCTCCCTCCCTCCCTCCCTCCCTTCCTCCCTCCCTCCCTCCCTCCCTCCCTCCCTCCTCCTCTCTCCCTCCCTTCCTCCCTCCTCCTCTCCTCCTTCCTCCTCTCCTCCCTTCCTCCTCCCTCCCTTTCCTCCCTCTCCCTCCCTCCCTCCCTTCCTCCCTCCCTCCTCCTCCTCCTCCCTCCCTCCCTCCCTTTCCTTCCTCCTTCCTCCTCCCTCCTTTCCTTCCTCCCTCCCTCCTCCTTCCTTCCTTCCTTCCTTCCTCCCTAACTTCCTCACTCCCTCCCTCCCTCCCTTCCTTCCTCCCTCCCCTCACTCCTTCCTTTATTCCTTCCTTCTTTCCTCCCTCCCTCCTCTTGCCTCCCCTCCCTCCCTCCTTCCTCCTTCCTCCTTCCTCCCCTCCCTCTACCTTCCTTCCTTCCTTCCTCCCTCACTCCCTCACTCCCTCCTCCCTTCCTCCCTCCCTCCCTCCTTCCTTTCTTCCTTCCCTCCCTCCCTCCTTTCCCTCCCTCCCTCCTTCCTTCCTTCCTCCCTCCCTTCCTCCTTCCTCCTTCCTCCCTCCCTCCTCCCTTCCCTCCCTCCCTCCTTCTTCCTTTCTTCCTCCTCTTCCTCCCTCCCTGCCTGCCTCCCTCCCTCCTTTCCTTCTTTCCTCCCTCCCTCCCTGCCTTCCTCCCTCCCTTCCTCCCTCCCCTCCTCCTCCTCCCTCCCTCCCTCCCTCCCTCCTTCCTCCCTTTTTTAAGAAATGGTAAGTCCTCTAATCTTCTAACTCAAAGATCTTGTCACTGACAGTTGGTAAAGTTCAGACTCCCCACGAACTTCACAGAGCCCTCCTAACCTTTTCCTCACCCCACCTCCAGCCACTCATCTCTCCAGCTGGATGGATGGTATGCCTTGCAGATTAAGAACAAAGGTTTTGGTGTTAAATCACTCAGCTTCAAATTCCATTACTTCATTTTTCAGTTGGTTTATTATCATTTGTTTATAATATGATAGAATTTCAGGGATTAGCTTCATACCTTTATATGTGTGGAAAACACCATACACAGAGCCAGGGATTAGCTTCGCTGAAACCTTTATATCGTGGAGGACTCAGCATACACAGAGCTGCAGCACCATCTCACAGTCAAAAGGATCCTCCACTCTTCCCTCCACCATCCTCCTTTTACCTCTGGCGACCAATAAAATTTTCACTGAGTCTTAAGAATTAGTTTTTGGTGGCTTGTTGTCTCTTTCCTTTCCTTTTTATTGCCATTTTGAGAAAACCTGAAATCACTAGTTTAGTTTTCTGTCTGCTGAGCATGATATCTAAATGTAAATTCCAACTGTAAATGCACCTTTATTGTATGCAACCCTGAGAAGTAAAAATAACACTATGTTACATCTTCATTATAACTGCAATTAAAACCTCATAACAGAGGGGCACCCCAGGGCCAAGGAGAAAGCACTGGCAAGTTTAAAGTCCAAATGCCCCCAGCACTGCTAGGAAAGCCCCCTGGGGGTGACCCTCTGAGCCCCCACAAGCACCATTTGGTGTGTCCCATAATAATTTTTTTAAAGGGCACCTTACATTTCCACCATATAACAAATCACTGTAAAACTTGGCTCAAAACAATCACCATGTATTAGCTTGGGTTCTCCTGCAGTTGTCTGACTGGAATCTGAGCAGGGGCTGCATTGTGAATGGGGGCTGGTTCACAATGCTCGTGGGTGCAGGGTATTGTGAGAAGCCCTGATTCTCCTCGGCATGACTGCTCTGGCAAACTAGCTCAAGTATGGCTAAATGGTGGTACCATAAGGACAATGGGTTTGCTTCTCATTAGAAAGCCTTTGAATCTCTGCTTGGGTCTTTTTTTTGCTTCTTGTTAGAAAGCCTTTGGGTCTTTCAGGGCACCAACCACAACAAAGGCAATATTCAAGGGCAACTCCTGGCTTTGTGCTCAGGGATCACTCCTGGTGGTGCTCAGGCGATGGAACCGGTCTCAGCAGCATGCAAAGCAAGCATCTTAACGCCTGTGTTAACTCTCCAATTGCTTTCTCTGCTCACATCAGTTTTGCTCCTGCTCCATTTGCCAATGCAAGCCCCATGGCCTAAAAAATATATATCCCTGTGGGAAAGGACTATTCAAGGACATGGTTAGGAGGAGGAGAACTCTGGGAGCCATTTTATAAACAATCTAGCACACATCTGCTTTCCAGAAATGGTACAGTCCAGGAAAATAATACCTAAGAATATAGAATGTGGGATAATAGTTCTTGCCTCTGAGCATTCTCTGAGCCAATAACCACAGAGCACTTTGGACAGTGCTTGCTCTTGAGTGATGCTCCATATGAGCAATGTTTTTTCTTCTCTTTAGAAAGCTTTTTGTATCTCTGCGGCTTTCTACCATCAACCTGATACATTCCTCTTTAGCCTCCAATCCTAATCCAGACATGGCGTGCTCCAGGACGTGCACATAGTCTGTTATTCCCAGATTTGGAATCACCTATATCTTAGACTCACTGTCTCTTCTTTTTTAAAAATTTGCATTTCAGGTGTATCTGGCCATACTCAGGGTTTACTTCTGGCTCTGCACTGAAGAACTACTCCTGGCATTACACAGGGATCATATGGGATGCCGGATTCAAACCCAGGTTGGCCGTGTACAAGGCAAGCATCTACCCACTGGTACTATCATTCCAGCCACTGACTTTGCTCTCTTGTCTATGTTGTACCAGACTTTGGAGCCCTTTGACAGCAAATATCTTTTGTATGGACATCCTTCATCTCCATGCAGTGAAATGCCTGGCACTTGATACATGTGTGTTTAATCAAGCTGACATATCATCTCCAATAGAAATGCCTCTCATTGCCCTGAACATATTTTCTTTATTCTGGGGGCATCCCACACCTGTTTCTAGTGTTTCTGGTATAGGACTTTTTTCAGATCACATTGTGACTGTGTGTTTTTGCAAACAATCACATGCAGAGAGTGTTTTCCTCACTGTTATGTTTGATACAAGCTCCGGCCCATGCCTCTAGATAGCAGTGACACTCGAGGAACAAGACCTCCTTAATGAACAAAACCATCATTTTAAATCTCGTTTCCTCTTCCATCCAGGAAGTCCTGTGACTGGAAAGGATTCATTTAAATCTTGCTTCCTCTTACATCCAGAAAGGTCTGTGACTGGAAGTGCATAAAATTTCCTTCTGGGGAGCCAGGTCAGACAAACAGGCTCTAAGAACATGCCACATTTCAGAGATCTGTCTGCTCATGGTATAGATCACTTATCACATCTTACTGGACCCATCAGGTGTCAAGTGTGATACTAATAAAAGTGGTTTATAATCCTTACCTAGGAAGGGGCTGTGAGTAGTAGGGAATATAATCCAAGCTACCAGAAGTAGCATAGAGAAAGTTCTAGAATCAAGACAGGAAAGCTCACTAGTAAGAGTAGCAATGGGGGTTATAATTTTGAGAGTAGTGTGGGAGCGAGGCCCTTTAGATAAGAAGTACAAGTACCCAATATTTTCAGGTGATAAGAAATAGATTATTTAGGGGGCTGGAGCCATAGTCCAGAGGGGAGGGTGTATGCCTTGCACGCAGCTAAACCGGTTCAATTCCCCAGCATCCCATATGGTCCCGAATACCGCCAGGAGTAATTCGTGAGTGCAGAGCCAGGAATATGGGTATGACCCAGAAATAAAAAAGAGAGATATAGATAATTTAGGAGAGTAATAATGTTGGGGAAGCAGGCTTGTGAGGAAAAGATTGAACCACCATAAAGTCCAAGCCAAGTAAGTCCAAGCCAAGTAAGCATCTTGAGCAGACACTTAATGGACCAGAAGAATTTTACTGAAGAGATCAAGATAGGAAGCCATGGAGAATAAGTTTGATGACCAAAAATAAGTTTGACATACTTATATATCCCTTTAAAGGGTTAAGTTAAAGTCATGCCATGTCATGTCTATATTCCCAGTGTTATACAATGCCAGCCAAACAGACCTAGTGGAGTAATAAACATGATAAGATATGACATAATATAACCGAACATAATACAAGCTAACAATAATAAACCTTCCTTTCATGGATGAAGGTTGGCCCTTGGCCACTTCTTGAAGTCACCTGCTATTGCCTGTTCCCCCATTTCACCACATTGCAAAATATTGACATCCTTGGCCTTTCTTAAACTTGACTCAGAGCTTTGCTCTTCCCTTTCCCTGAAACTTCTCTTACTCGGTTCCACACACACTCTTAGTTTCCTGAACCTTAATATCTCCTCTCCTCCCCCACCCCGACACACACTTAATATTAAGTAAATCTTCACTTAATAGATTTTTGGAAACAGCAAATGGGGCTTCACTAGGACCATCAGTTCTTGGATCAACCTCTTCTTCCTGACCATTCCTGAACAGTGGCTGGTGTAAACAACCCCACGTGGTATTAATTTCATGGTAACACTTCCCTGAAAGGCCTCCATGCCTAAGGATACAACCACGAAATATTGATATACAAGCTGAAAACCTGCATGGTCTGTGAGGTGCCTTCTCACGGCCACTTTAAGTTTACTCATGAACAAGGTATGTGGGCTTTAATTGGTCCTCCATAAGCAAATGCTATGTGACATTCTGGAACATACCCTAGAATTATCATTAAGATCCTGTTTCAAATCTTTGAACTTCACTTATTAGCTTCTTGGCCTTTGGTAAACCACTGAACGTCTCAGAGTCTTGATTTCTTGACCTAAAATTGCACCAATCTGACAATGTTGGGAGAATGAACCAAGCTTGAGTGAGCCGACAGCTTTGCACCATGTTGATACAAATGATTATATCATAATAAACTTGACAAAGCACAATTATTAAATACTGATGATAAGCCTAGAATTTGGCTGTAAGAAAATTCTTTTCCAAGGTAGGAATTGTCAAATAGACTTTGTGGTTACAGTTGTGTAACACCACAAGTCCTTCCAGTTTCCAAATTCTACACAATAATCTCAATCACTAGAAGTCAATGTCTAGGTGTCAGTTTTCTAAACTATGCTGTGGGAAAATATTAATAAAAGTATATTTTAATGCACAAGGATTAAAGAGGATAAACAGTATTTTCAGAAAGGCTAAACATTTTACAAAAGATGACTATTGTGTAGCTACTGAATAATTCATAGTTGACAGTGAGTCCTGGAGAGTCAGGGGAACTGTTCCCAAATTCCCTGTTTTCTTTTTTGTCATTCTAAAATGAGGAAGATGCTGTTGATGAAAAGAAGCATGCTTTTCCAGTGAAGGAACAGCCCTCAGGTTTTATTCCCAGAAACTATTGAGTTGCAGTCTGGGAACCAACTTCTTAGATAAGACCACAACTATAAAGTGTGTCTCTGGAACCTCATCCAGAGACCAAAAATCCAGGAATAATTCATTCTGTTTGTGAATAATGCCAGAACAGCATCGTTCTTTAAGCACCAGTCCACAGACTGGTGCCAGTCTGCAGGGGTAGAAATAGCGACAACTGGTCTACCATCTTAGTTATAACTGCAGGTTCAGCATTCAGAACAGGGCCAGTTGGCAGGTGTATAATGGTGGGAAAATGCTACTCTAGAAGAGGCAGAGGAAGAAGTTGGAATAACAAAGTCAAAAAGATTCCATGGGGTTATTTCTAAACAGTTAAAGAAGCCAGGATTTTTGTAGATTTTTATTGTGAGGGAAATGAAAAGTAGAAGTAGATCATATGTAGTTAGAATCTCAACAGCAAGGGCAAAGGTACGGAAAGTGCAGTAGTCACTGGCATTGATACCACCATGAACCACCATTGGCAGGAATTCAGCTCACCAGAGAAATCTACATGTAAAATATGTGCGCCAGTCCTTTGACAAATTTCCCAGTCCAGCAATTGTTAATCTGTAGTGCTCTTTGAGCTGTTGTTAGTCATTAACCACTTTTATTACATTCTCATTAATATATATAGTATATATCTTGTTAACATAATCAATGTTCTCACAGTACCTTGTGTTGGATCTTGTGCAATATAAATTTTCTCTGAAAGTATATTTTGCAAAGTCCTTGGACACATGAAGAGGCAATATAATATTAAAAAGTAATTGAAAGTGGCTTGTTTTAAACAACCCCATCAAAACATGGGGAAAAGAAATGAACAGAAACTTCAGCAAGGAAGAAATTCGAATGGCAAAAAACATATGAAAAAAATGCTCATCATCACTAATCATCAGAGAGATGCAAATCAAAACAACAATGAGATACCACTTTACACCACAGAGACTGGCACATATTCAAAAGAGCAAGAACAAGTGCTGGCGTGGATGTAGGGAAAAAGGGGGACACTCATCCATTGTTGGTGGGAATGCCGGCTGGTACAGCCTTTCTGGAAAACAATATGGACATTCCTCCAAAGACTAGAAATTGAACTCCCATTTATCCCAGCCATACCACTCCTGGGAATCTACTCTGGGAAACCAAAAATACGCAGCAGAAACACCATCCCTACTTTTATGTTCATAGCAGCATTATTCACAATAGCCAGAATCTGGAAGCAACCAGAGTGCCCGAAAATCAATGACTGGATAAAAAAGCTTTGGTACATCTATGTCGGGAACGTCGCGGGGTCCCCGACAGTGTCAGGACAGAGGTTTTGTCTTCTACCTCCGAGGATGCCGGGAGAAAGATGAAAACTCACGAGTCCGGTGCAGTTCCAAAAAATGGCTTTTAATAGTACAAAAGCTCTTCCACAGCAATCCAATATAATGAACAAACTCTAGCTCTGGTCCGAACTTAGACCATACAAAGAGAGCCTAAGTCCCCACCAAAGAGAGAGGGATGTCACCTTAGCTGAGTCCTACCCAGAAGGAGCAAAAAGGCCAAAGAGCAAAAGGCCAAAGCCAAAAGCCAAAAGCCGCATGGGAGCCAAAAGCTGAAGGCTGAGGAACCAAAAGGCAAAAGGTGAAGGGTCCTCAAGTCAGCCCCTTATATACACCAAAGTAATCCATTCGGGAGGTTGTCATGCCAACAAAGAACCCTAAACAGAGTGTAGTGCCACACCCTATTGCAGGTATAAACAAAGGTTACACCAAGGACTAATCCCGAGATTATCTCTTATGTAAAGCACTGGAGAGAGGGGGGCTGATATAAAGTAATACATCTTAACTTCATGAGCTTCATGTAATCTAGATGGTACCCACAAGGTCCTTATTATTATCTGCACCAGGGTAATTCTGAGTATCTTGTTCTCGTGTACTGAAAGGGTCATACTCGCCTGCTTAGAGCAAACTAGTATGATCCTTCCTATAGTCTTCCTTTAGTCTCAGCGTAGCCAGAGTGGTAGTCTCCTGGTAAATTCTAACTGTCCCACGTTGGGTGCAGTGGGTATAAAGAGGAGCTGTGCCCAATCTAGAAAACATAGAAGTCTTAGTAGATGTATAAGTCAGAAGTTATTCAATCAAGGTGACTTCTGTAACTGCCGCACCCTCTAGCAGTGTTTACATAGAAGAGAGATCTCATTAGAATGAACCTTGGCTTAAATAAGATTAAGCTGGGAGTGAGCAAAACAACAAAACTCCCAGATTAGCTAAACATGTCCTCCAACACATCTACACAATGGAATACTATGCAGCTGTTAGGAAAAATGAAGTTATAAAATTTGCCTATAAATGGATGGACATGGAGAAGATTATGTTGAGCGAAATTAGCCAGAAGGAGAAAAGACAGATACAGAATGACTGCATTTATCTGCATAACATAAATATATATGTACATATTATGATACAATATCCAAGGTCAAGTGAAACATATATCAGGAGGTCTTGTCAAAGGTGGAAATTATCACAAACGTGTGGAGTCACAGGCTAGGTAAGACAGAAAAATGGAAGTGTGCTAACAATTGCCGAAAGTACTAATACCAACTTAGAACTGAGCATTAAATACAGGCAAAAAGATACACATGACAACCCTCTAATCCATACAAATCTGTAATCCATAGTCTGAAGGGGAAGGAAAAGAAAAAGAGAGAAAAAGGGAAAGAAATAACCTGCCATGGAGGAGGGCTGGGGGAGGGGAGAGGGAACCGGGAGCGTTGGTGGTGGGAGATGGGCACTGGTGGCGGGATGGGTGCTGGAACACTGTATGACCAAAAACCCAAATATGAACTTTTTAATTGTATATCTTTGTAATTGTAAAAATAAAAAAATTAAAAAATTAAAAAAAAGAAAGTGGCTTGTTTTAAAGTACTGCACTTGAGGGACCGGAGCGATAGCCCAGTGGGTAGGAGCGTTTGCCTTGCACGCCTTGGCGGCCCATGCCGCCCGGGTTCGATCCCCAGGCATCCCATATGGTCCCCTGAGCACTTGGGACTGGAGAGAAAAATGACTGAGCACATGGTTTGCATGCATGATGCCTAGATTGTATTCCTGGCACTATAAAGCCCCCTGAATACCACCCAGACGTGATCACCTAACCATAGAGTCAGGAGTAGGAGCCCCCAGAAATTCTCTCTTACATATTAGGGTTTTAATGTGTTTCTTTTCTTTTTTCTTTTTGCTTTTTTTTTGAGGGAGGGGGATGTCACACTCAGCAATGTTCAGGGTTACTCCTGGCTCTGCACTCAGGAATTATTCCTGGAGGTGTTATGGGGACCATATGAGATTGAACCTAGGTCAGCAGTGTGCAAGGAAAATGCCTCCTCATGTTACTATTGCTTCAGCACCTGTTTTGTTTCTGACAAAATGTAATAAGGATTTGCACGACACCAGTTGAAGGGATCATTGAACACCGTGTCAGGGAGCTGTAATTTACTATGACTGAAACAAGGTGTCATTGAACTTTTATGAACAGGGACATGATGTCATCTGGAGACTTTAGGAAAACAAATTTTGCTGCGCTATAGCCTAAACTGGAGTGGAGTCTACTGTACACAGAGCATGTAGCTTCTACATATGTCTCAGAATAATTCTGGAAAGTCACACAAGCAAATGGTAAAGGTGGCTCTCTGGGATGACTGTGGATTGGTCAGGTGACCCTAGAAAGATAGGAAATCTGACATGCGAATGAATCTATACGGCTGCTTTTGCATTCATTAGTGTGTGTGTGTGTGTGTGTGTGTTTAACAAAAAAGAAACTTAGCTGATTAGTCCTGTCATAATCATTTCCAAGTTTCACACATCTCTCTCAGTGGCATAGATCTGTGACCTCCACCTGGATACTGGGCCCTGCTCCACTATGTAGGACAAAGGTTCTTTTTGGGGGGCAGTGGAGGAAAGGCCCCACTCACTCAGTGGTATTCAAGGGTTCACTCCTGGCAGTGCTTGTGGACCATATGTGGTGTTGAGGATTCAATAGCCATCAGCTGTGAATGAAGCAAGTACTTTAATCTCTGTACTATCAAGTTCAGCCTTTGTCCTGCAGCCCAGGACAAAGGCTCTTGCTTAATCTTCATTAGATAAGGCAATAAATCTCCAGTAAATATATCGATGAACTTAAAAAAACTTTCAGAACTTCCAAAATTTGAAGCAAGATTTTGTTTCCTGTGCCAATTGTTGCAGAGAGAATTGACGTGCTTTTAGACATATTTTTAAAATTTTTTATTATACCACTGTGAGACATACAATTACAAAGGTGTTCATAATTGGGTCTTGGTAATACAGTATTCCAGCACCCATCCCTCCACCAGTGCCCCATTTCCACCACCAATGTACCCCACCCCTCCCGCCCCCCCCCCCCAGGCTGCCTCAATAGCAGGTACCCCACTTTCCTCTCTTTTTCTCTCTCTCTCTCTCTCTGTCTCTGCATCTCTCTCCCTCTTATTTTACACATTGTGGCTAGTCCTGCAGATATTTAGAGTTTACCACTTAAGTCTCTTTGTGTATATTCAATGGTGAGTTTTAATCTGCCATTACCATTTCCCACATTTAGTAAAACACTGGTATCTATTTATATCCTGTTAATGAATGCAGTCATTCTATATCTGTCCTTTTCCTTCTGACTAATTTCACTCAGCATGATAGTCTCCATGTCCATCCATTTGCAGGTAAATTTCATAATTTCATCTTTTCTGACAGCTGCATAGTATTCCATAGTGTAAATGAACCACGGTTTCTTTTAGCCAGTCCTCTGTTCTCGGGCATTTAGGTTGTTTCCAGATTCTAGCTATAGTGAATAGCGCAGAGATGAATAAAGAAGTACAGATAGTGTTTCTGCTATGTTTTTTTTTTTTTTTGGTCTCTCGGGTATATTCCCAGGAGTGCTATTGCTGCATCAAATGGGAGCTCAATATCTAGTTTTCAGAGGAATGCCCATATTGTTTTCCAAAAGGGCTGGACCAGTCGGCACTCCCACCAACAGTGGATCAGAGTCCCTTTTTCCCCCACATCCATGCCAGCAC
Source organism: Cryptotis parvus (assembly GCA_021461705.1). Lineage (NCBI taxonomy): Eukaryota > Metazoa > Chordata > Mammalia > Eulipotyphla > Soricidae > Cryptotis > Cryptotis parvus. Next base: position 1,605 of record JAJIBD010006617.1, on the reverse strand, counting down.
CTGTTGTTCTTGCTGTTTTGGATGTGTGCCAGTCTCTGTGGTGTGAGATGGTACCTCATTGTTGTTTTGATTTGCATCTCCCTGATGATTAAAGATGAAGAGCACTTTTCCATATGCCTTTTGGCCATTTGAATTTCTTCTTTTTGGAAGCTTCTGTTCATTTCTTCTCCCCATTTTTTGATGGGGGTTGGCTGTTTTTTTCTTGTGAAGTGCTACCAGTGCTTGATATATCCTGGATATTAACCCCTTGTCAGATGAGTATTGAGTGAATATCCTTTCCCACTCTGTGTATTGTCTTTGTATCTTGGTCACCATTTCTTTTGAGGTGCAGAAGCTTTCCAATTTTATATAATCCCATTTGTTTATCTTTGCTTCCATTTGCTTGGTCAGTGGTGTGTCATCTTTAAAGATACTTTTAGTTTCGATGTTGTAGAGCATTTCTCCTCCACGACAGGAGAAATGTTCCCTTCGATGTACGTTATAGATTCATGTCTGATGTTGAGATCTATAATCCATTTTGATTTGACTTGTGCGTGGTGTTAGAAGGAGGTCTAAGTTCATTGTTTTACATGTAGCTGCCCAGTTTTCCCAGATTTAGACATATATTTTAAAGTAAAATATTCTGATAAATCAATACCTTTGCTCCTGGCCCCCCAATTAATCTTACGGTATGTGAAAGGACTTGAAATATTTAATGTGTTACTCCAGGTCTCTGCAGCAAATCACCCTTGCTACTACTACAATCTGGCTCCGATCTGACAACACAGAGTTTGTAACTGAACTTCTACCCTGTTCTTGTGACATATTTGCCATTTGGGTGCCAGAAAGTTAGACCCAATGGAGTAAAGTTGTATGATTCATATAATCACATTCATTTGAAAAGGGAAAAAAAGGCTAAGTTAATCGATACTGGAGAAGGTGAGGGGTGAATCAGAGAGCTAAAGAGCATGGAGTATTTTTGTGGGACGTAACAGTTTTTTGTTCCTTGTCTTACTACCCAGGACAATTCATCAAGCCATACATGCAGACAAGAACACTTTATATATTTATACTTCAATTTTGAATGACTTTGGGAGGGTGGACAATAACTGGACGTGTTGTGGGACTAATCCTGGTTCTATGCTCAGGCATCTTCTGGCTGTGCTGAGGGAACCATATGTGATGCTGGGAATTGAATTGGGGTTGGTCTCTTACAAGGCAAACCCTTAACCCCTGTGCTCTCTCAATCTGTTTCATTTTTTTAAATGTAGTCCAAAAGTGTGATGAGTCTAGTTGAGTACAATTCTGTCTACCTGGGCCCCTAGGATCTGAACACTGTGATGTGTCATAATGGAAGAACAAGGGTGTTAGGTTCAACCTGTTCTGAAAAGAAAGCTATTGGTCTGTTCTATTTGAGTTTCATGCCTTTCCCCAATTTTCCCTAATGTTGCTTTCTGAGGCCAGGGAGATAGTATGGGGTTTCAGGTGCTTTTTTGGCATGTTGCTTGTTGTACAAGTTTAATTCCTGGTTCCTCTTATGGTCCCTGAGTACCACCATGAGTGATCCCTAAGCACAGGACCAGGGATAAACCCATAGTAGGTAGGTAGGAAGGAAGGAAGGAAGAA
>JAJIBD010006616.1:0-56583 GCA_021461705.1 Cryptotis parvus | reverse complement strand
TGAAACATGTATTGAGTCTGATCCTATATCAATACAGAGCAACCATAGATATATTAGTGGACATTTTAATGAAATAAATATGTACAACCAAGATTTAGACATTGAGAGAAAACAGGAATCTAATAAGATGAGTAGCTTTACTTTTAACTGCATATCTGATAATAACTTCAATATTAGGCCACAGGCTATACTGGCAGATCAGGGCATAAAATTTAGAGAACAAATCAATTTGGCACCCATAATACAAATACCAAGTTTTGGGAACTTACTAGATGAAAAATGAAGGAAAAGAATATAACTTAATTTTGAAAGAGGAAGACAAGGTCACAGCACAAAGTTTCACATACAGTTGTCTTATTCAACAAGATAGTAAGATAGTAAAGAAAGAAAATAATTCTTTTTCTTCAGTGAATGTAATGTTTCCCTGTGAAATCAGTTGTGTTAAATAAAAAAAGTACATGAGAGAGAAGTGAATAGATACATTGATCAAAATCATGTAAATGATGATAATGAATATAAAAGCATTTTTCAAGAAAGTGAGCTAGCTAATTCAGAGCTTTTTTATCCAAAGAATGACTCTACAGAAAGTGAGAATTATCAATTTGATTTGGGTATAGCAAACAAAGAATATTTTCAGGACTTAACTGCCAAGTGTTTATCAACAGAAGCTTTGACAATAGTGAAAGATTTTGAGATGAAGAGTAAATTTGATTTAGTACTTGCAGAACTTCGTATGTTTCATGAAATTAGTAAGGAAAACGAGATTCTAAACACTGAAGAAACAAACAATGGGCAAGAAAATTACTCTGGAGAAAATAATGATGTTCAGGAGGTGAAAAGGAAGATAAAAGAAGATTTGAAAATGGATACTGTCAACAAAATATGTGCATCTTCTTTGCACTGTGATAACGTAGTAGCTTCTTCTCTGCACAGAAGACATCAAAGTTTATTTAAATGGACAGTAGTACCTACAAAAGGAGAAGAGGAAGTTCCTAAAGAGTACTACAGTACAAGGACATCAGACGAAGAATTATTCTGTTCTACTAAGGAAGGTATGAAATTCCTTTCAAAATGTTTGTAGGAAAAAATGGTGCTAATTATTTTTTTGTGAATGTTAAATATATAATTCTGGCAAAGCCAGTAAAATATAATATAACCTTTATTGATGCAGATTGCTTTCCTTATAATTATTCAAACACATTAATATACTGAAGTTGGGTTAACAAGTGATCAAGATTTTTAAATGAGCTTTAAAGAGTCTTGTTTAATTTAACTTCTCAGAGCTTTAAAGAGTCTTGTTTAACTTACCAGAATTCAATGGAGAAAATATTTTTTGAAAAAATTTGTTTTTAATATTAACATATCATATAAAAGCTTGTAATATAACATATTGACATTTATTTTCAGTTGGTTCAAAGTCTTCAGCAAATAGATTTGCTTTGGTTTCTAATGAACTTAATGAAGAAAAAATTCCATCACTCATTCAAAGGAGGTAAGATTCTTGTTTAATTTTGAGAATACTATCTATGATGATTCTCTTTTTTTAACATTAAGAAAAAGCATTAGGGTTGATAGAAAATAAATGTAATATTTAGTAATTTATAATTTCTAATAATTTATTCATGCAAATTCTTATGATAAAATTATCACCTGTCACTTGTATCACTTGTCTTCCTGTTCATCATCGATTTTCTTGAGCGGGCACCAGTAACCTCTCCATATGTCCTGTCACATGCTAGTAGAGCCCTAAGGGCATCTGCTTGCTCCAGGAACAAGAAGAGCCTCAAACCATTCCATCAGGTCATGGGAATGAGGTCTATTATTGTTGATGGTATTCGGCATATCAAATATGATACGGGTAGCTTGCCTGGCTCTGCCGTGCTGGTGGGATACTCTTGTGTCACCTCTGATCTCCAGCATTTATTGATGAACTGTGCAGCTGCTTGTGGCGGGCTGTGATCAACTCTTCTGCTTGGTGGAGTTCTGACGAGAGCGGAGTCTGGATGTGGAAAAAGGGGGCCCTCATGGAGTGGGGAGTCCTCTGGCTTCTTGCAAGGCTCTGCTGGTGTGGTGGGCCATGGCTAGAACCCACCATCCCTCCTGGGCACCTCGTGATCAGCTGGGCACAGGGAGAGCCGGTACCAGCTCTGCTCCATGTATGTGAGTCTCTGGATCAGCATACCTGGGCTGGGCTTGAAAAAGACTGCTGCAGGGTGGGTTTCAATGAAATTATAAAATTATAAAAATTATAAACATTCAAAATGTTATTTGCAATATTGTTAATCATATTTTATCTGTACTATGAGAAAAGTGATGTATGTGCTTAATACATACAGTCAATATATTCAGTGTTAATTGGCAAAATCACAAAAATATTCTATGTTGATAAATGTTACTCCCAACTATGTTTGTATTATCAGTGTTATATTCTTTAAATAGTATATTTCTTTCTATATACATTTTATTTAGTAACTAACATTAGTATCATTTGTATATCATGATTTATGAATTTGATGTCAACATTTTTATAACTATTAAGATACTGATGCTAAAGGAAAGCTAGTGAGCTAATTTTATCTTTTGCCCAAATTGTCTATAATAGAATAAACTTACACATTTTGACACTCATCACAATGGAGACAAGGTTGGAAAGCTTAGAAATTGAAAATGTAAAGGGAGTTCTTTTCTAAAAACCATATTTTTATTTGGTCAGAAACTGCTAGATGAGATATAGATTGAGTTTTTATGTAGGTGAATTATATTTACTATAAGGCTGCATTTTATATAAGAATGCATTATTTTTTTCCTCTTCATTATGTTTTTTTTTGGCTACACCTAGAACTACTTGGGGAACTATCTGTGATTCTATGCATGGGAGTTGAGTCGACTGTTTGCAAGGCAAGTGCCTTCACCCTGTACTATCTCTCCAGCCACAACACATTGTTTTTCAAAAAATTTTGTCTGCTATCATCATCTGTAGAATACTTAAGTCTCTAGTACTGTATTCAATTACTTCATTATTGAATTACCCTCTCCCCATTCTCAGTTTAAAGTTAAAAACATAATCTTAAAATCAGGGACTGGGGCAGGAGAGTACAGAGGTTGAGGCACTTGCCTTGCATGTGGTTGACCCTGACTGATCCTAGCCACTGTATGGTCTCCCAAGCACTGTGAGGAGACACCTCCAAGCACAGAATCAGAAGTAGCCACCAAGCACTATATGATGTGGGCTAAGAACAAAACAAAACAGTTGGATTTTGGGGATGTGATAGCATACATGGTAGCATGTACTAGGTCCTGAGTTTGACTGATTGCATTGAGTGTCATTACCCTTCTCCTAGCTCCACTTGGGGTAGCCCCTATAAAACTATATCCATGTACCTGGACGATCATAAGACCACAGGTAATAAATAGCCTTTCTCTTGAGTAAAGGAAATTAATAAGTAAAGGGAATTAGATAGTTCATGAAACTAAAACTTAGGAGGGTAGGTATTTGTCTGAAATGGTTGGGGTTGCAGTTCTTTAAGGGCAGAAATAAAGGGAGAATAGGTTCAATAACAAATTTTGAGATAATATGAAGAAATATTAGGGAGCATATAGCTATTCTGTCAATATGACTAATTGTTTAGTGAAATGTCTATATGAGAAAGAATGAAAAACAAGCACAGGTTGAAAAAGAATTGTTCAAATCTCACTGTCATAGAATATAAAAATAATATGCTTGGCCAGACAGATTTATTTAATACTTTTTAGCATAGTCATCTGATTTCATTTCCAAAGTGTATGAATATGGAAAGATCTTCCTGAGGCTTGTTAAAATCCATAATGCAGGGGAAAGTTGAAAGACACTGGGGAGTGATAGTAAGAAGGTGGTTTAGGAACCTGCTTTGGCAGCATGGTTTTGGGAAACTCCTTACTGCACTGAAATGTTATTGATACTGTTCACTTGCCCTCACGTTGCCTCCAATTTGCACCAATGTTCTAGCACATCTTCTTTCTGTTCTCACTGTGTTGTGAAGAAGTCTAGAAGTTTGAAATTATTTTGAGCATGTGTTTTGTGCCAGCAACAAAAGCAGATGCTGGTTGTGTGTAGGCCATACTTTGAGTGGAAAAGACGTAAAGAACATTTGAAAATTTAACTTATTTTACTTGCAAAAGATCACTGCAATGTTTCATGATTTTTAAAATAAATAGCTTCATTAGTATGTTTCACTATTTGGAATGTTTAAGCAATTTAAAGCAGTGAGTTACAACGTATAACAATAAAAAGAATCATAATTTATTTAACAATTAGGTAGGAAATAAAAAGGGCAAAGACGCTCATTCTTTTAATAACATAGCAACAATGAAATGACTAAATATATGTACTTTGTAAGAGGTCTGCTTCTGATACTAATTTATTCAGTGATTTCACACCAAATTACAAAACTGTCAGAAGTATTTGTCATTAGAATATGAAAGAAGCAATATATACTTTGAAAAGGTAGTCACACTGTGACTTTTTTTTTAGACTGTGACTTTTATCTTGGACAATAATCTTATAGAGCTAAATCACTGTATCACTTGTCTTCCCATTGTTCATCGATTGGGCACCAGTAACATCCTGTCACAAGCAAGTGTAACCCAAGGGCATCTGCTTGCTCCAGGGACAGGAATAGCCTCAAACCATTCTTCAGGTCATGGAATTGAGGTCCATAATTGTAACTAGTTTTTGGCATAACGATCACGATCACGATCACGATCTTCCCGTTAATCATCTATTTGCTAGAGCGGGCACCAGTAATATCTCAATATGTCCTGTCACATGCTGTAGAGCCAAGGGCATCGGCTTGGGACAGGAACATAAAGAGCCCTCAAACCATTATATTAGGTCATGAGAATGATCTAATATAATTATTACTGGCATTTGGCATATCAAATACAACACGAGCAGCTTGCTAGGCTTGCCGTGCGGGAGGCATACTCTATAAAGGCATAACAAATAAATAAAACACGGGTAGCTTGCCAGGCTCTGCCATGTAGGTGGAATACTCTCAGTAGAAGGCTCTCATCTCGAGCATTTACTGATGAAACTTATAGGGGAAAGATCAGGTTTTCTCTCGGATGGAGCTCTGAGGAAGTATGCAGCCTGAATGTTGAGAATGACTGACCGCATGATGTGTAGGTTGCTCTGGCTTCTTGCTAGGCTTACTGGTATCAGAATCTGTCTAGAACTGTATGCAATGTATAAATGTGAAAGAGCTTGGGAAGGACCTTATCCTAAAATCAGCATTATCTAATAATGCTTTGCGGCCGCACGCCAACGGAGCTATGGGTCTGGCGTGGGTGGGTCTCTCTTCCTGGGCAACTGGCATGGAGACAGAGGAAAGGGCAGGGCCCAAATCTCCACTCCGAGTCCAGCCAGCGTGGTCTCTCCCCGCACATGAGAACAAACCCTTGGAGCAATGTTGGCTCGGCCAGAGGCTGGCCGAGCCCTTTACCATGAGATCAGCTCCATGGGTTGCTTCCACGTGGGGCCGACAGAGCAGTGCAGCTGTGGGTCTGAAGTGGATGGGTCTGGATCTCTTCCGGGGTTCATAGAGCTAAATAAACTTAGCTAAATTGGTGAAATTATCTAATTTATAACCAAACCTAGGATAATCAAGCAATTTTATTTTTTGAATAATATTTTTTGTTTAAAAGTTAAAAAAAAAACTAGAAATAATATTTTCTCTTGCTTTTTAAAATGTTCATATTGACTAAGACATCATAAATTCTTTTATAGATTTTTGTGCTATATTATTTTGCTTTAGTTATAGTCATATTAATTATAGTCACAAATAGTTAAACCTTGTATGATGTCAATGCTTACAAAGATACATGCATGTTCTGTTTGATTCAACTAGGAATCATACGGTTTACTTTTTTTTTCAGATTTAACATTCAGTTGACACCAGCATTTTAAGTATAATGTACTATTATATTAAGGTCATACCAATTCATTAAAGCTTGATACATTTAGTTTTAACGAGTACCACCCATCAGTTATTTTAAAACAACCCTGAAAATTAGAGGTATTTTTGTATTATTTTATTAAGGGTAGTTAATCCTTCCTAGTTCACTGATGTAGTAGCAGAGAACCTCCATGAAATGACATTTCAAAAATAACAGTGTAATGATAAGTAAAAGGTCCAGAATTGGACTCTACCACTGATAATAATAGATAAAACACATTTATGTTCCATTATTGATAATAATCTATATTAGAAGCCAAATCATTAGCAATATAGCCTAATTATTTTGCCTCTGACAAAAAAGGCAGTATATCAAGTTGACTTTAAAATATATGATTTTGCTGTTTGTTTTTGTTGTTCTGTTTTATGTCAAAATGCCCGAATAAATGTTAATTTTGCTTAATAGTTTTATAAAAGACAACACCAGTTTTCTTGTATAAGATTTACACATTAAAAAGTGGGAGACAGTACATTAAACTATTTTATTATAATTAAATAATATATTAAAATTACTTAGCAGTGACAAAGTATCATGACCAAATTTAATAAAATAATTTATGCATAGAAAATATGAATGATTTTCACACCCTTGTGTGTTTTTGTTATCCATGTTTTAGGTAGTAATTTCTCAAATGGAATTTCCAGAGTGCTGCCTCTTAAGACATGCAGTCGACCAATCAGAATTGGTTTGTCAAGAAAAGCCAAGCTTAAACAACTTCATCCTTATTTGAAATAGCATTATAAAAATTGAAAATTGAAAGAAGATACTGGAAATATTTCGTAGTAAATATTTTGTGTTATTTTTCAAAAGATTTTTGAAATTTTTTTTCAAAAGATTTCACAGTAAATATTTTGTGTTTTTTTCCCTATAGTGAATGCTATCTTTTAACGTTAATTATTTGGTCTTGTGAAATATGGATAGAGCTTATACTTTTCTTTTTGGTAAAACATTTAATTATCTAGATTTTTCATGATCTTAAAAATGTTAAATAGTTGAATAGTTGTTTTTCATGATATATGTTTACAATGCTTTCGTGGATAAGATTGCTAGCTTTATATGTTATACAAAATGATCTGTGGCTCATCATATAAAATTCTGATTAATAATACACTACTATTTTTCAAGTGAATAAAATAGAGATACAAAGTGGTTGAGTTTTTCAAGATCATGAAGTTGGTCACTTGTCTTGTCACTTGTGTTCCCGTTGTTCATCGATTTGCTCAAACGGGCGCCAGTAACATCTCCATTTGTTGGGAATGAGGTCCATTATTACTGTTTTTGGCATATCGAATACACCATGGGTAGCTTGCCAGGCTCTTCTGTGGCTACGAAGTTGGTAACAGGATTGATATAGAAGCATTCTGGTAGCACTATTTCCCATTTTCTAATTGATACAACCCTCCTGTACAATTTATCTTTGACTTCAGATAGAATTAAGATAATATAGGTAATATCTTCTACATATTTATTTACTCATGGAACAAATGTAATTTAAACTATTTTAATCTTACATTTGTCTCAGTGATAGAATACAGAACACGTGTTTCAGGCCTTATCTTATGGGGCTTATGTTTCTGTGATTGAGATTGGTGGAGGGAAACTTAAAAATATGGTGTAGAAAAAATAGCAATAAAATGATTTGCCTAGAAAAATGTATGGAAAAAGGTGGCAGTAAGAAGACAAACAGAAACCACATGATGGAAGGAATACTAAATGTGTCACTGTCACTGTATCACTGTCTTCCTGTTCATCATCGATTTGCTCGAGCAGGCACCAGTAACATCTCCATATGACCTGTCTCATGCAAGTAAAGCCCAAGGGCACCTGTTTGCTCCAAGAACATAAAGAGCCTCAAACCATTCCATCGGGTCATGGGAATGAGGTCTATAATTGTTACTGGTATCTGGCATATCAAATACGACACGGGTAGCTTGCCAGGCTCTGCCGTGTCGGGTAGCATACTCTTGTAGTCATCTCTAAATCCAGCATTTATTGATGAACCTCCTACTGCCGCAAGCCCGGCTGTGATAGGCTGGTCTGCTGGGTGGAGTTCTGATGAGAGGGAAGTCCGGATGTGGAAAATGGAGGTCCTCATGGAGTGGGGGGGGGTCGTCTGGCTTGTTGTGAGGCTCTGCTGGGGTGGTGGGCCAGGGCTAGAACCTGCCATCCCTCCCGGACGCCTCATGAGCGGCTGGGCAGAGTGAGAGCCAGTAGCAGCTCTGCCACATGTCTGTCTCTGGATCAGCATACCTGGGCCGGATTAAAAAGACTGCAGCAGGGTGGATCTGAATGAGCCGGGCTGTGGTAGGCTGGTCTGCTGGGTGGAGTTCTGACGAGAGGGAAGTCCGGATGTATCAAATGTACTAAAACTAAATGTAGAAAATAAATTAAACTAGATTAAGTGAACCTATTTCAAGTCAAGGATCTCAGATTCAGGAAAAGTGCCTGAAATTCAGCTCTAATTCATTTACATTTACCCCATACCATACACTTTTCAACTTTATTTTTCTTTATTTATTTTGCTTTTGGTTTTGGGAACTACGTCAGCTGTGCTCAGGGGTTACTCCTATCTCACCACTCAGGAATTACTCCTGGTGGTGATGGGGGACCATAAGGGATGCCAAGGATTGAACCCAGTTTGGCTACATGAAAGGCAAAATGCTCTACCAGCTGTACTCTGTCTAGCTCCATACTTTTAAACTTTAATATCCTGCTCCAATTTCTTTTTATTCCTATGTAGACCTCATCACCTACATAGTGTATGAGAACACAAGATATAATTTATGTATTGCTAGAATGTAATCTCCTTAAAGGCAGGATTCCTTGCCCTCCCTCTATTGGTATACCCTAGGAATATAGAATAATACCTACCCTTTAAGGAACTTATTAAATATTATTTTAGCAAGTTACTCAACTTTTAATATTAATGATGCTCTTTTCTTTTGAGATTTTAATAGCTTTATAAACTTGGACAAGTATGTATTTCTTTGTTTTATGATTTTGTTCTGTTTTGGGCCACACCTCACTGTGCTCAAGGGTTACTTCTGGCTTTGCACCTAGGAACTACTCCTGGTGAGCACCATATGGGGTGCAAGGAATTGAGCCCAGGTTGGTCACTTGCAAGTAAAGGGCATACATACTGACTATTGCTATCACCCAAGTTCATCTTTCTAAAGAAAAGATAAGATCAACCTGAAAATTAAATGAGCTAAACATGTTATATATACTTGTAACAGATCTAATACTACTAACATTAGTTAATAATAACTTGCTAGAAATTTTTGCTTTATTTGGGAAAATTTTCTTGGATTCTAAATTAGATTATCTTCAGCTATATTCTATATAACTCATATGAAAATGTCATTTTTTCTTCAGCATATTCATATTTCTATTTAAAAATGAGTTTATAGACCCTATATTAGATTTTTTTTATACTAGGCAAATTTCATCAAAATCAAGGTTTGTCTATACACATCTTTTAGCTGGGTGTGATGAATATTAAGTTTTGTGCTTAAATTTACTTCTCAAAAAATAGATTACTGTGTTTCCAGTCTTAATCCTAATCCTTAAGAAGTTTTTATAGGTACTTGTTGCAGGACTCCTAAGGGCCGCTGCATCTGCTCTGGATTGCCTCCCGCAAATCACTTCGTAGATAAGGGGGTAGTCTAAATGTGGCAGTTTATCCGACCATGTATGCTGTACTAGCTGGTATAAATATTCTCCCATGCTATCACAATCATCGTGGGACTAGCTAGATCTTACCAGCATATTAGCCTGGCCATGTAGGACACGTAAGTAATTAGGACCAGAGAGAAATGCTGTTTGCTTCCAAACAAACAAGCATGGCTCCCTGATAAAATATAAAACTACAATGAAGTAGAGGAGACTTGTGAAGGCTTGGAGAAATATTTAACTGGCATTGGTGTTGATCTTTGGTACAGTGACATGCCATCTCAGAAACCCCCTTCTCTACATTTCAAAGGCATTCCCGGCTCAAAACATTAGCACAGTAAAGGCCCTAGGTGAGATGCAGGGAGGGATTACCTAAGGGCATTGGACCCTCCCTGCTTTCCATAACAATGGGAGGAAGGTCTGAGTTGGGGGTGGGGGGTATAAACTAGCCGGTTCCCGCTCTCCCAGGCTTCTTCCCGGTGGGATCTCGCCTTGTGAGCGTTTATTCCCCTTGGAAGTTTTACACGTGGTGGTCGCCATCTTGGCCTACACGTGGCTGGGGTTCTAGCCTGGAATCCTAAGCATCGGGTTTTTCCTTTTGCTGATTTGTATGCCTGAACCTGTGATAAGTAAAGCCTTTTAAAACCCCATCGGATTCCTGAGAGTGCATCCACTCCCCGCCGACTTCGGAGGTAGAAGGGAACTCGCTTCCCGGCACTGTCGGGGACCCCGGCGGAGCGCCCCAACAGGTACTTTTATATTTTCTCTAATAAATGACATTTTCACTTATAAGTGCTGTTAGTTCTTTCATACTGAAACTGATTTGCTTTACACTAATTATTAATTCCCAGTACAATATTTAACTGCTTATGGTACAGGATTTGCATTCTACTGCCTTATTACTGCTTTGATTTATAGAGCTTTATTTATAATACTTTTTTTTTGTGTGATTACATAAGAATTCCTTCCTCCAGTTCTTACTTAAAAATACATATACATACACAGATAAGCTACCACCTTGTCCCTCTTGCCTAGTTCTTCACTTTTTTAATCTCTAGAATTAGAAAGTTCAAGGATAAGACGGAACTATTACTTTAGTTCATATGATTTTATGTCTTTGTAGTGTTAAAATAAAAGGAAAACATCAGGATCCAAATGATGTAATTTGTGACAATTCCAACAAACTTAATTCTTTTTCTAACTGTAGTTTTAGCCTCTCTGAAAAATAAACTAATCTAAAGCCAATCAATCTAAAATTTTCCGATTAGTCCCTGTGAGGTATGCTATCTAAGACCTCTCTGTTCTTTGCTAAGGTGGGATGAATTTGCCTGGAAAAAAAAACACCTTTATTTCTCTAAATACCTCATCCTGTCCTCTTAATAATTGCAGCTTAATTTACCCTATCCCCCACTCCTTGAAGGACACTCTTACTAGCTAGATCAGATGCTGACCATTTGTGAATAATTTAAAAATTGGAGCTTTCAATTTACTTGCTTAAAAAATTAGCCAGGTTTGGAAAGATGTCACTTGTGGGGTTGTGGTGAACGATGCTTTAAATAAAATTCCCTTCTGTCTTGTTCTTTTTATCGTTGTTTTAAAATGTAAAAGTTGACTTCTTTCAAATTAGAGAATGATTCAAGGGAGTTGTTATACTAAAAATTCTTATTTTATGTAGGGATGGAGCGGGCCATTTATTAGGGTCCTCCAGAGCATTCCTCTTGTGGTGTGAACTGGGCACTGCTACCTTTCACCCTGCTCTATAGCAGGGGTTACTGGTCCTCACTGAGGGGGCCAGGGTGTTGCCAGGTTCCTGAGCTGTGGTAGCCTGTTCTGGAGTACCACAGGGGTCCTGTGTGTGCCCCAAGGGGTTGAGGATGGGCCGAAGTGCGCTGTATGGGGACCTGGAAGAGAAGAGTTTGGTGCTTCTGCCGCACATCCTCCCCTTTCCCCATGGCACTGGGGGTGTGATCTGTGACCAGGACTAGTGTGAAGGGTGAGAGCCCCGTGTCTGGGCTGTAACAGTGATGAAGGTGGCCCAAACCTCAAGCCACCAAGGGACTCACATCCATGGGGCAGACCTGCTAGGGGCTCTCCCTATGCCTAGCTGATCATGAGGCACCTGGGAGGGAAGGTGGGTTCTAGCCCTGGCCCTTCACCCCAGCAGAGCCTCGAAAGAAGCCAGAGGAATCCCCACACCATGAGGACTGCTATTTTCCACATCCGACTACCCACTCGTCAGAGCTCCACCCAGCAGAAGAGCTGATCACATGCCCGGCTCATCAGTAACCCACCCTGCAGCAGTCTTTTTCAAGTCCAGCCTAGAGCCTCGCAAGAAGCCAGAGAAACCCCCACACTATGAGGGCTGCCATTTTCCACATCTGGACTCCCCACTCATCAGAGCTCCACCCAGCAGAAGAGCTGATCAGAAGCCCGGCTTGTCAGAGACCCACGCTGCTTTGTGGCTGTGCGGTTTATCAATAAATGCTTGAGATTAGAGGTGACTACAAGATGATTCCACCTGCGTGGCAGAGCCTGGAAAGCTACCCATGTCGTATTTGATATGCCAAATACCAGTAACAATTATAAACCTCATTCTCATGACCTGATGGCATGGTTTGAGGTTCTTTATGTTCCTGGAACGAGCAGATGTTCTTGGGCTACAGTAGCATGTGACAGGATATATGGAGATGTTACTGGTGCCTGCTCGAGCAAATCGATGATCAACGGAAGACAAGTGGAAGACAAGTGATACAAGTGATCTGAAGCACATGAAAAACTTATTTGTACATACTTGCATACTTGTACTCCAATGTTCATAGCATTATTCATAAAAACCAAAACATGGAATCATCCAAAATGATCAACACATGACTGGATAAGGAAGTTGTGGCACATATATTCAACAGAATGCCATCAAAAGAATGCACCTTTTGGGACAAAAAAGGGTTGAATTTGAGTGCAATAAGTTAAGAAAATGAAAGATAATTGCTGGATGTTTCACTCATGTGGAATATGAATAACTGCAAGCAACTGTAAGAAAACAGCAAATTATCTTCTAGACTCAGTGTTTTTACTGAGGGAAAAAGAAGAGTGAGAGGAATGAAGAGTGGGATCTTTTTGACGGTGGGTAAGGTAGTATTATATAAAAAAAGATGTATTACTGAAAATATGCAGTTTTATTATCTGATAATATCAGTAAAATGTGCTTGATATTATTCAATGTCTGTGGTACTTTAGTTTGTTTATTTACATTTTAAAAAATTGATTATACCACCACGAGAAATACAATTACAAAACTGTTCATGATTAGGTTTCAGTTATTCAGTGTTCCTGCACCATCCCTCCACCAGTGTACATTTCTCACCACCAATATCCCCTGATTCCTACCTGCTCCCCCAGCCTGCCTCTATGGCAGGCACTTTGCCTTTTCTCTCTCTCTCTTTTTCTCTCTCTCTCTCATTCCCTTCTCTTACACATTGTGGCTTGCAATACATACATTTAGGGGTTATCATGTATCATGTATATTCCTTTGTCTACATTCAGTGCTCAGTTCTAGGCTGGTATTACTATTTCCAACCATTATTAGTACACTGGACCCCTCTCTGTCTTTTTTTTTTTTTTTTGTGGAAGATTCCACCTTTTTTTTTTATTGAAAGATGCTATGTAGAGCTTTGGTTCCACAGTGTTCCAACACGCACCCTCTGCCCAAACCCATCTCCCATCACCAATGTCCCCACCTCCCTCCCCGCTCCTGCACCTCAACCACTTGGCGAGTTCTGTATGTCATTTCTTCCCTCCCTATATCTCCCTCCCAACAAACTTTCCTGCTCTTCGTTGACTGCAATGCATTAAAAGACATCACCGCTTCACCACTCCAGTGGACCGCGGCGCAAGCGGCCGCGCGACCTGGGCTTGAACTGGCTTTGCTCTGTTGATCTGGTCTGAGGCCGTTTCGCAGCGTCCGGACAGCAAAAATGGTGGCTAGTGTGGTGGGCGAGTCCCATCCGGCTGCTTCCGGGACCCCTCAGAGGCGACGGGCCCACTCCCAAAACCCATCTGCCCTCCTCGGGGTTCCATGGTCAGCTAGGCCCGGCGCAAGCCGAGCGCCAGCCTCCCCAGCCGTCCGTGAGGCCCTGTGCTGGCCCGTGGGCAGCTTCGCCGGCAGGGCCACCAGGCCCGACAAGATGGAGGGGGAAGGGGGACCCCTCTCTGTCTTACCTAAACTCTCCTCTCATGTACTTACGGTAGATTCCACCCACTGACAAGCCTCCTGATCCGTGCTTTGCCTGGCTTTGGATATTAGTATCATACTTTTTTTTAATATCCCGCAAATGAATGCAGTCATTCTATATCTATTCTTTTCCCTCTGGCTAATTTAACTCAACACGATATTCTCCATGTTCATTCATTTATAGGCAAATTTCATAGCATCATTTTTCCTAACAACTGCATAGTATTCCATTGTGTAGATGTACCACAGTTTCTTTATCCAGTCATCTGTTGTTGGGCACTCTGGTTGTTTCCAGATTCTGGCTGGATATTGTGAATAGTTCTGCTATGAACATGGAAGTGCAGATTATTTTTATGCTGTGTGTTTTTGGCCTCCCAGGGTATATTCCTAGAAGTGGTATTGCTGGGTCAAATGGGGACTCAATTTCTTGTTTTTGGAACAATGTCCATATTGTTTTCCAAAAGGCTGTGATACTTAAGTTTAATAGTATACTTTCTGTGTGTGTGTGTGTGTGTGTGTTTGTGTGTGTGTGAGTGTGTGTGTGTTTGGGCCACACCCAGCAGTGCTCTGGGCTTTCTCCTGGCTCTGCACTCAGGGCCGGCACATTTTCCTTATAAAATTATTTGCTGATGGGCAAGCAGGTTGTTTTCATATGTTGACTATTTAAAGTAAGGGGCAATGAGCTTAGGAATGTGTAAAATTTATTTTTTTTTCTAAATTCATATTCTTTGGATAGAAACCTATATGTGATAGAACTATTTTGCTATTTTTTTTTACTCTTTAGGAAATCCCATACTGTTTTCCACATGGATTGCACCAATTTACATTCTAGCAACAGTCATACAGGTTTCTTACTCTTGACATCATATCCAACACTTTTTTCTAGTGTTTTTATGATTATCTGTTTCACCTGTAGTTTGTGGCCATGCTCTACAGTGCTCAGAGGTTATATTGAGCTTCGGGGCTCAATCTTGGTGTTTCTTGGGGGAACCATGTGTCATTGGTGATGGAACCTAAGGATGATACATGCCAAATATGCATTCTAGCTCAATGAGATAACTCTGTGGCCCTTTTTTTGCTTTGAGTGGCATTTATCTAATAATGAATGGTTATGAACATGTTTTAATGCACCTATGAGCTATCTGTATGTATCCTAAGATGAAGTGTCTTCATTTTTTTCAGCTCTTCTGCCCATATTTTAATCAGAAAAAAAATCACTAATTTTTTGCTATTGAATTGTTTTGTATTTTGCATATTTAAGCACTGTGTCAACCATGATGTGAAAATATCATTCTCATTCAGTCAAAAGTGTTGTATTTTAAAGAAAAATATTATGTTTGTGTTTTAAGCACAAATATTGTGGTTAACCCAGTGTGGCTGCTTGTTTGGTATTTGGGTCCTTCAGCGTTGGGGGACATTAGGGTCACAATCTGGTCTTGGGTGGGCAGATGGGGCGTACAGTCCCAGTTATACAGCTGAGACTTGCATGTGCTCAACATGTACTCTACCAATTTACCTGTCTCCCAGGCCCAGGTAATCCCATTCTTTCAGTTACTCAGGTTAGAAATTTTGAGTCATTCTTGATACATGCTTTTTTATTTCTCACAACCCACAGCTGGGCTATTAGCAAATCTTGTTGACTTTAGCTTTTCTTGCCAGGATGATTGCAGTAGACATATAATTGGTCTCTTGCGTTAGTGCTTATTTCCCTTCAGTCTATTCTGAACACAGCCTGAATAATTCTTTAAAATATGACATAGCACACCACAGCTCTACTCAAAACCTTCCAAAGACTTTCCATTTCACTCTGAGAAAAAAGCAAAATTCTTTCTTTGATGTAGAAGAACTGCATAATGATCTGACCCTCTCTCATGTTTCACTAAATTCCTCTATTTCCCCTTGTTTATTTCACTGAAACTAAACTGGCTTTGCCATTTGTTGGACACATTAGGAATGTTCCTGTTTTAGAGGCTTCACAATTGCTTTCTGTTCCTGGAATCCTTGTTTTTAAGATATATTAATAGTTTCCCTTTCATCCCCTTCCTTAAGACTTTATTTAAATGTCTTCTCAATGTGGTTTTTCCTTTCTGTTAACATTTATGTGCTCCTTCGTGCATGTCTTTTTTTTCTTAAATATTTTGCAATCAATATACTATACAATCAACATGTGTGATTTATTTACAAATTCATTTTGTTTTATTGTTTGAAATCTGTGAGGACAAAAGTTTTGTGTAACTTTCTTTTTGGTTGCTGTATTCATAGTGCCTAGGATGATGTGTCATAATCACTCAATAAATATTAGTTGCATGAAAGAATGAGCAATACAATTAAGAGCAGTTATGCCTGAAATCACCCTGCTGATTAAACTTTCCTTCTTTAGGTATACCATTCTGTGCCCACCTGCAATTTGCAGTTCTTTTCTTTTTTCTTTATAACTATTTTTTGTATTTTTTCTTTAAGCTGAAGAGGTGAAATAAAGCTTGAGTCTAGATTAGATTCTTTCTTTAGAAATTCAGCTGCTTAACTTGTCAAAATTTTAAATATTTTTATTTTTATGGAGAGAAAGGAAAGCAAGTGAAATGTATGTTATCACAAAGCATCTAAAGTAGTTTTAGTTTTTGCTTCTTTTTATTTCTAATTTTGCATAGATTTGCTTAGCTGTCATTGAATTTTCCTTTATCTTTCCTTAAATATTTCTCCAAATAAACTTTGTTTATGGCATATTTAATACTTTCATTAATTTATATATTTCAACTTATTAAAATTTGACATTAAAGGGGAAACATTTTTATGCTCAGTAAATGGAAATTTGAAAAATCAAGTAAGTTGGAAAATCTAACTTAGTTGCCACCATCATTATCATCCACCAAGTGACTTTGTAAGTAGAATATATGTGCTGTGGGACATGTTGTTATAAGACTACCTGACTTGTTATCAATAAATAATACCTAGAAATCACTTACTTGGACCGGAGCAGAATGAAGCTATCTTCAAAGCTGTCTGGGTGGGTTACAATCTTCTGATAAGTGCTTCATTTTTTTAAACCACATTAATAGTCTCTTCAAATATTTTCAATTTCATAACACTGTATCACTGTCTTCCTGTAGTTCATCGATTTGCTAGAGCAGGCTCCAGTAACATCTCCATATGTCTTGTCACAAGCAAGTGTAGCCCAAGGGCATCTGCTTGCTCCAGGGACAGGAAGAGCCTCAAACCATTCTTCAGGACATGAAATTGAGGTTCATAATTGTTACCAGTTTGTGGCATAACAAATAAAGCACGGGTAGCTTGCCAGGCTTTGCCATGTAGGTGGTATATTCTCAGTAGAAGGCTCTCATCTTGAGCATTTACTGATGAAACTTATAGGGGAAAGATCAGGTTTTCTCTTGGATGGAGCTCTGAGAAACTATACAGCCTGAATGTTGAGAATGACTGACCGCATGATGTGTAGGTTGCTCTGGCTTCTTGCTAGGCTTATTGGGATGACGGGTATCAGTTAGAACCTGTCTAGAACTGTATACAGTGTATAAATGAGAAAGATCCTGGGAAGGACCTTATCCTAAAATCAGTATTATCAAAGAATAAAATAAAATAAAAAGCCATTTTGTCTTCAGACCATATCCAGAGTTGTTCAGGGGTTCATGCAGTCCTAGAGTACAAATCTGGAATTTCCACATGCAAAGCATGTGACACCAGCCTTTTGAACTCCCTGGTCCTCAAAAATGGAGTCTTAATGACAGGTACAAGTATCTGTAGACACACGGGGAGAATATGGGGCACAATACCGAGTGATCTGAGGGTGGCAGGAAGTAAACAACTGGCCCTGGTTAAATTACAGTTAGTCCAGAAAATCGATTCTGTGAGATAATGTCAGAAACATATTTTTGTTGAAAAAAATTTCTATTTTTATATTATAAGCTGCAAAGTTATTGAAAATTTGTATAAGGCATAGTAGTACTGAAATTAACTCTCATGTAGCTTTGAGGTTAGCAATAAAGCTTTTCTGTCAGGAAAAATGTATTAAATATTGGTATTTTGATTAGAATGCCCACAAAGTTGGAGCTGAATCTAAGAATATTTTCAAATGTATATAAAGAAGGTTTGAGGTTGGTTTACAAAGAAATGAAAGGCTTGAGAAAAGGAAAACCATTTTAAATATAATCAAAGCTTTACTGTTTCCAAAATGTCATATAGTTTGAATTCTATGCATCTTATTTTCAGACTGATTTTCCCATCCCTCTCTTCCTTCCAAAAGCAATATGCATTTATAAGGACACTTATAATCTTCACTTTTCTAGAAAGGATCTTCTCCCAGTTCAAGGTTTAATTTCCAAACATTTAGACCTTCGCTTTGTATAATTCCATTTTTCTTTTAGGGAAGATAATAATAAATATAGTTCATTTAAAATTGTGACTATATTCATGTATTAAGTATCAAAGAAATTTTTTTAAATGGATCTTACTTATGGGGATTCTTCAAAGGAACTGTACTGTCAACACTGGCAAAAACTTCCTTTTGAACCGACATTTCAAAGTATTTTAAGCCATGATAAAATGGCTCCAAATGAGATTTTTATCTTTTGTTAGCAAAAGCTACATTTGGGAGCCAAAATGCACCGTAAACTAAATGGACAGTATTAAGATGGTGCTGTGAAAGTTCATGCTTAGGAAATTCTAGTCAATGGTAATTAAAAGTGTTAATAAATATAAAGGGCTATATTAATTTATTACTCTTGTGATGTCTTATATAACATATGCCCTTTGATATGCTAGTGGACATGAGAATGTTATTAGTAATTCCAATTCTATGATGGCATGAATGTTTATAACCATTATTTATTTAGACGCAGGAAATATCTAACACTTTGCCAAAAGCTGCATTTGATATGCATGTATATTCATGGTTTCTGATTAGGGAAAATACAAATTCAGTTGATGCAATTTAGGGGGAAATATCCATTAAACAACTAAAATGAAAAAGAGAGATTTTATCATGACTCTCTCTGTGAAACTTGAAATGCATCATATAGTTTTATTTGGCTTTCATATGTTTCTACAACTGGCATCTTGCATCATAAAAATAACCTTGATATTCTATTATTCTGCAAATGAAATACCTATAGAAAATATAAGAGTAGCAAGAGGGAAAAAAGAGCTAACTGTAAATAAGATTGCAGTGTTTTAAAGATATTTTAGCAAACTTTATTTGCTAGTAAAAAGTAATGATAAAGAATTAGTATAATTGTTATTTATGTTTCCTGTACTCAAGAATGTATCTGATTCATTTCCTAACACATTAATTTATTTATGCCATCACAAACATTTATCTTAGGCATATCAAGAGCTTGTGTTTATGGTTTTAATTTTTTTTGTTTTGTTTTTGGGTCACAACCCAGCAATGTTCAAGGGTTACTCCTTGCTCTGCACTCAGGAATTACTCCAGTGGGGCTCAGAGGACCTACCAGGTGCCAGGAATTGTATCTGGTTTGGTAGGCATAAGGCAAGCACCCTATCTGCTGTACTAGCTCTCTAGTCTCAGGCATATAAAAAGTTTGATAGTGAACAAATGGTCTCATTCTATAAATTCTGTCGCCACTCTTTCAAGAAGAACAGCTCTTGGGTGTGGAACTATTAAATTGAAAGATAAGCCTTCAAATTCATTCTTATTCTCCATTAATATAGGATTGGCCATATAGGTGGTCATTTGTATTTTTAAAGTCTGTTTTGAATCTAAAAGAAAACTATGTTTATGAAAAATGAACTAGTTCCAGAGGCCCCATTCACTCTCAATGGAACAGACATCTCTGAATGAAGCAGATATGTGTACCTAGGTTGAGAAGTCAACATGATGAATGACCTAAAACCTGAGCTGCACAGGAGGAAGAGAGAGGCTAGGAATTCCTTCAAAGGCATCGAAGAAATAGCTAAAAAGGACAAAGAACTTCTGGCTCCAGGCACATCTCTTTGACTCCACTGTTCTTTCTCCCTGCATTAACATACGCCTCAGAGACCTGGGCCCTACGAAAGCAGGATGAGAATGCTATTTGGGTCTCCCAGAGAGGAATCGAAAGAGCTATGCTTGGAATATCACGCCTCGCTCAAGTGAGAGAAGGAATCGGAGTTCTGACCTCCGTCGCTATTCCAGAATCAGGGATGCTGTCTCGTTTGCCAAGGCATGGAAAATCAGATGGGCTGGACATGTAATGCGATTTGGAGACGATCGCTGGACTAGAGCCATTACCGACTGGATCCCACAGGATGTCAAAAAAATCACGTGGCCGCCCACCTACAAGATGGTCAGACTTCCTTGTCAAGACCCTGAAGGAACGGTTTGAGGCTCTTCATATTCCTGAATCAACCAGATGCCACTGGGCTACATTGGCACGTGATAGGGTCCAATGGAGATGTTACTGGCGCCCTCTTGAGCAAATCAATGAATAACGGGATTCAAGTGATCAAGTGATCAAGTTTTGAAGACCATTCTCAGGACGTTATCTTTCTTCCATTGCTAAAAATGAAGTTTCAATTGTTCTAATGTTTGTGGCTATGTATTTGGAAAGTAGAGTAAGGATTATTTGATTCCACTTTCCTAGGACCAACATTAGGGATAATACATGAGAAATGACTGACATGTCTGTAAGTTTTCAGGCATATTATCTCAACATTCTCACGATCAAGATCTTCCCGTTGATCATCTATTTGCTAGAGCGGGCACCAGTAATATCTCCATATGTCCTGTCTCATGCCAGTAGAGCTAGGGGCATTGGCTTGCTACAGGAACATAAAGAGCCTCAAACCATTATATTAGGTCATGGGAATGACCTAGTATAATTGTTACTAGAATTTGGCATATCAAATACAACACGAGAAGCTTGCCAGGCTTGCTGAGTGGGAGGCAAACTCTTTTGAACACCTCCAAATAAAGCATTTATTGATGAACCGCACGACCGCTCGAGGTTGCGCCGAGCCGGGCTGTGATGAGCTGGTCTGCTGGGTGGAGTTCTGACGAGAGGGAAGTCCAAATGTGGAAAATGGCGGCGCCCCTGGAGTGAGGGGGTGGTCTGGGTTGTTGTGAGGCTCTGCCGAGGTGGTGGGCCAGGGCTAGAACCCACCATGCCTCCCGACTGCCTCATGAACGGCTGTGCACAGGGAGAGCAAGGAACAGCTCTGCCCCATGTCTGAGAGTCTCTGGACCAGCATACCTGGGCCGGATTGAGGAAAAAGCTGCTGCAGGGTGGGTGTTGATGATCCGGGCTGTGATGGGCTGGTCTTCTGGGTGGAGTTCTAATATTAATATTTTAGAACTCAACATTCTAATATTAATATCTTAGAAGTTTGTTTGTCATTTATTCTAGTTTATAAATAAAAGAATTGGCCTCAGAATCTCCTGTTTTAAGGACTATACATACAAAAGCATAGACTAAGACATTTTTTCCCCCTCAACCTCCCCTGCCCAAGAGATTGCCTTGTGTTTTAGAATATTGTGTATTTGAAAGTTTCCTTTTCAGAATCCTTAATTTATCAAGGCAAAATAAAAATGTTACACTTATTTATTTAATTATACAACTGTGAGATACACAATTACAAAGATGTTCATGTTTGGGTTTCTCTCATACAGTGTTCCAGCACCCATCCCTCCACCAGTGCCCATTTCCCACCACCAATGCCCCAATTCCCTTCCCCTTCCCTAGCCTCTATGACAGGTCCTCTCTCTCTCTCTCTCTCTCTCTCTCTCTCTCTCTTCCTTCTCTTACATACTTGGATTGCTTATTTTAGCTAATTTGTATTTTTTTAATTTTTTTTTCATGGATAAAATATCTTTTATTTCTTGGCAGAATTATTGCTAGCAGCAACGTCGGCTTTGGGCTATTAAAAGGCAGGACGTGTGAGCTGAGGTGCATGGACCTCTCACGGCCACAGGCTTCACAGAGAGAGAGATAGACAGACAAACAGACAGACAGATAGACAAACAGAGATAGACAGAGAGAGACAGACAGACAGATAGACAGATAGACAGAGAGATAGACAGAGAGACAGAGAGAGACAGAGAAACAGAGTCAGAGAGGAAGAGAAAGAGAGATGGAGAAAGAGACAGAAATACAGAGAGAGAGAAAGAGAGGGACAGAGAGAAAGAGACAGAGAGATAGGAAGAGAAAGAGACAGATAAAAAGGAAGAGAGAGACAGACAGAGACAGTGATAGACACAGAGAGAGAAAGAGAGAGACAGAGAGGAAGAGAAAGAGATGGAGAAAGAGACAGAGAGAAAGAGAGAGAAAGGGAGAGAGAGAAAAGAGAGACAGAGATAGACACAGAAAGAGGAAGAGAGAGAAAAAGAGACAGAGAGGAAGAGAAAGAGATGAAGAAAGAAAGGGAGAAAGGAAGAAAGAGACAGAGATGGAGAGGAAGAGAGAGCAAGAGAAAGAAAAAGAGAAACAGAGATAGATAGAGATAGAGACAGAGAGAGACACAGAGGAAGAGAGAGAGAAAGAGAGGCAGAGAGAGAGAGAGAGACAGAGATAGAGAGACAGAGAGAGACAGAAAAGAGAGAGACAGAGAGAGACAGAGACAGAGAGAGGAGAGAGAGCTAGAGCTAGAGAGAGCTAGAGAGACACAGAGTGAGAGAGACAAAGAGACAGAGACAGAGACACAGAGAGACACAGAGAGCGAGAGAGATAGAGACAGAGATAGACAGAGAGAGAGAGAGAAAGAGAGACAGAGAGAGGAAGAGAGAGAGGGAGAGAGCAAGAGAAAGACAGAGACAAAGAGAAACAGAGATAGATAGAGATAGAGACACACAGAGAGATAGACATAGAGGAAGAGAAAGGAAGAGAGGCAGAGAGAGACAGAGAGTCAGAGAGAGCCAGAGAGAGACAGAGAGAGACAGAGATAGACAGAGAGACAGAGAGAGATTAGCTAATTTATTTTAACATGTAAAGTACTGTGCCTGGCCCCATGGAAGATTTTTGCAATGTACATATCGTTCAAAAGGTTATAGTTTTTTTGTCATAAAATATGCATAAATATACGTAATAAATTTACCATTAAATTATGTTTAGAGATATAATTTAGTGGCATTAAGGGATCTTGTTATAACATGGGAGCACATATTTCCCGTGAAGAAAAAATGTTCGCAACCATGGTTCGCGGCATGTTAATTAAACAAGGTATGAGAATTACTGATTCAGCTATTTTTGAATTTATAAGTATAGTGAAGAATTTATGCCCCTGGTTTCCAGGAGAAGGCACTTTTACTATCCAGGAGTGGACAAAAGTTGGAGAAGCCCTGCACAAATTGGCAGAAGAGCAGGGAGCGCATAAATTGCCAGACTGTGCCTTTCCCCTCTGGGTGCGAATAAAAGGCATTCTTACTGATGCTACAGGCACAGAAGGCTTACGACAAGAATTTGGCTCCCCTGTTTATGATCAGGTAGGGGATGAGGAGGAAAGAACCATAATAGCCACTATGCCTCCTCTTGAAGAGGAATTAAAAAATGCCTGTTTCTCCTCCTTTGTCATCAGGAGATTCAGATACCGAGTCAGAATGGGATTTAGACAGTGAAATGTCAAATCAAGAAGGGGAAGATGATATGCGAGACCATCACTTTAAAACCCTTAAGGCAGCAGCAGTATTTGACCTCCCTTGTGTCAGTGCCTGTCTGTCCATTGCGCCGACGTTCCTGTTCTCCTGATTTCCTCAAGCTGGTTACCCCCGAGACTTAGAGCTCACACCGACTGAGCGGTCTGCGGCAAAGGGAAACACAAATTTCCCCAAAGATCACCTTTATGCTGCAGATTTTTCAAAGGGAGGAATTCTTCCCCAATCCCCCCCCCCCACAGCACTATTATTGCTGAGGCTGGAGTGTGGTTAATGTTCTTTCCAGCTTTCTATCTGTGTTTTTATAAAGATCTGGGTTAAAGAACTTTTTAAGTTATTATTGAATATTCAGTTCATTAGTGATGTCAATATATTAGTGTCTGTGAGAAAAATAACTATCATCCTATGTAGTTTGTTTTTAAATATTCAAAGCATTTCTGCCCGGTTATACAAGAAATAGTTAATTTTTCTTTTAGGTCTTTATCAGTTTGTCACACATTTCTTCAGATTTTATTTATATCTAGTATTTGAGTTGCTGATGATGAAAGGGAAGATTACTGCGTAAATAATTCTATATTTATAAATTTCAGTTGCACTTGCTTTAAAAAACTGCTATTTTGTTAATCCATATTCAGCATTTTTGTAGAATCAATGCTGCCTTATAATGTTGCTTGTTTCATGTGTATAGTCTTATAAATCAGCTTTTTTACATTTTGTGATTCTTGGTCATATTCTGTTGCATTTACACAATGTGTCCTTTTCTGCCATGTGTTAACCTATGACTAAAAGTACTTACTTATGATATTTTTTTCTCTTCCAATGTTAGCTAAGTCCTTTATAAGTCTCAAAAGCTGCAAATTATTGGGGTGGGGGGAAGGGGTATACCTTCATGGTAGATTATATGATGGCACAAATATTAATTTCTGTGTTTCATTTCTTTTTTTTTTTTTTTTTTTTTTTTTGCTTTTTTGGGTCACACCCGGCAATGCTCAGGGGTTACTCCTGGCTCTGCACTCAGGAATCACTCCTGGCAGTGCTCGGGGACCATATGGGATGCCGGGGATCGAACCCAGGCCGGCATGGGCCGGCGCGTGCAAGGCAAACGCCCTACCCGCTGGGCTATCGCTCCGGCCCCTGTGTTTCATTTCTGATCCTTGACAATAGCAACAAAGTCACAAATTATTTTACAGAAGGCTTTACCCACCTCAGAATACTTTAGTGAAATTGTTATTTTATTTTTGAAAGGGAGTATCTTTGGATATTCTTCATGTTAATCTATTGCTGAAAAACTTACTTTACTAGTGTTGGGGAGCTGCTGGGGTCCCCAACGATATCAGGAAATGAGTTCCCTTCTACCTCTGAAGCCTTCGGGGATTGGATGAAAACTCAGGAGTCCAGCACAGTGTTAAAAGGCTTTACTCATAGATTTTGACACACAATCCAGTAACAGAAAAACCCCAAACCTTAGAGTCCTAGGCCAAGATGGCCGCTACAACATGCTAAGGCCCAACAGGGAAGAGAAGGGAGGAGGTGGATCACAGAGGGAGAAGGTGAAAAGGCAAAAAGGCAAAAGGGAAAAGGGCCACAGCTTTTATAACTTTACAGCTCAGCCTGCCACCCACATCAACAGAAAGCAGTTAGGGCAAATCCCCCTCAGGTAACTTCTCCCAGGACCTCTCCTAGCCCCATAGAAATGTTAATATTGCCCCAGCAAAATCTGCCTGGGAAGTGTCCCTGCAGGCCCTATGTAGAGCGAGGAAGGGCAGGTATCTGTACCAATGGATATTCTCCAGCCAGGTATATATTCCTCTAAGCCTTCACAAGATTCTTGACTTTACTTCATAGTTGTTTTGTATATTAACCTTTAGACTTATTAGAGAGCCACACATGCTTGCTTGGAGGCAAACAGCGTTTCTTTCTGGTTTAATTACTTAAAGATCCAATATGGCCAGGTAAACATACTGGTAAGATCTATCTATTCCGAAATGATTGTGGTAGCATGAGAGAAAATTTATACCAGCTAACATAGAATACATGGTAAAGATATACTGCCACATTTAAACTGTTTTCTTGCCCTTTATCTATCTACAAAGTGGCCTGCAGGAAGTAACTCCAGGCAAGGTGCAGAGGTTCTGGGCAACACTGTACTGCAACAACTAGAACCTGTTTTCATTAACAGAATGAAATCAAGAATATTTCTGCTTTTACAATAAAAACCAGAAAGCAAAAATAATGTTCAGCACTGGGTTTGCAGCAGCTGATATATAGGCAGGAGACACTTTGCAGAGTCTCCCTTGGAACCAACACACTCCTTTCCCAGGAAGTGTTAATAGGTATTATAAAATTACTACATTTACTATATGGAAATTTTAGATTTTATGTGTGATTTGGTATGATTTGAAATATTATTTCTTAAATATATGAGTCCTAAATATTTTCCATATAAATAAAAGATAACTGCTTCTTTATGTGATTTTAGTTTAAGAAAACTGTACTTTGGATGTAGAATGGGGATGGGTAGTTGTATAATAATTTAATAAGGAAGTGATGTTTTAAAAAATTATACCATAGACATACAATTACATAAGTGTTCATAATTGGTTTTCAGTCATACAGTGTTTCAGCACCCATCCCTCCAGCAGTGCCCCATTCCCATCACGAATGTCCTCACATTCCCTCCCACCCACCCCAGCCTGCCTCTATATCAGGCACCTTTTATTTTTCTCTCTTTCTCCCTCTCTCTATCTCTATCTCTGTCTTTGTCTCTGTATCTCTCTTGCTTCTTTTACACACTGTGCCTTGCCCTACAGACGTTTAGGGTTTATCATGTAAGTCTCTTTGTGTATATTCAATGGTCAATTCTAGTCTGACATTACCATTTCCCACATTTAGTAGAACACTGGTATCTATTTATATTCTATCTATGAATGCAGTTATTTTATAGCTATTCTTTTCCTTCTAACTAATTTCACTCAGCGTTATAGTCTCCATGTCCATCCATTTGCAGGTGAATTTCATGATTTTATCTTTTCTGACAGCTGCATAGTATTCCATTGTGAGGATGTACCACAGTTTTCTTTAGCCAGTCCTCTGTTCTCGGGAACTCAGGTTGTTTCCAGATTCTGGCTACTGTGAATAGAGCTGCCATGAATAAAGAAGTACATCTTTATTCATCTCTGCGCTATTCACTATAGCTAGAATCTGGAAACAATCTAAATGCCCGAGAACAGAGGACTGGCTAAAGAAACTGTGGTTCATCTACACTATGGAATACTATGCAGCTGTCAGAAAAGATGAAATTATGAAATTTACCTGCAAATGGATGGACATGGAGACTACCATGCTGAGTGAATTAGTCAGAAGGAAAAGGACAGATATAGAATGACTGCATTCATTAATAGGATATAAATAAGATACCAGTGTTTTACTAAATGTGGAAATGGTAATGACAGATTAAAACTCACTATTGAATATACACAAAGAGACTTAAGTGATAAACTCTAAATATCTGCAGGGCTAGCCACAATGTGTAAAAGAAGAGCGAGAGAGATGCAGAGACAGAGAGAGAGAGACAGAGAGAGAAAGAGAGGAAACAGGGCTACCTGCTATTGAGGCAGCCTTGGGCTGGGTGGGAGGGTGGGGTACATTGGTGGTGGAAATGGGATGGGTGCTGGAATACTGTATTACCAAGAACCAATTATGAACACTTTTGTAATTGTATGTCTCACGGTGGTATAATAAAAAAAAATTAAAAAAAGAAGTACAGATAGTGTTTCTGCTATGTTTTGGGGTTTCCAGGGCATGTTCCCAGGAGTGGTATTGCTGGGTCAAATGGGAGCTCAATGGACATTCGTCTGGAAGTGATGTTTTAAATAAAGTTAAATATTCCACTCAGGTTTTTGTTGCTAACAATTTAATTCATTTTTAAAGATTGCTGGTCCAAACATTTCACTCAATTGATAAAGTACAAGATTTCTTTTAAAGCCAAATATTTGACTTTGGCATCTGGGACACTAGTGAAAGGTGGAATCAGCGATCATGAATATTTATTTATTTATTTGTTTGTTTGTTTATTCTTTTTTATTATTTTTGAGTCACAATCCACATGCTCAGGGGATACTCCTGGTTCTGCACTCAGGGATAATTTCTGGTGAAGCTCAGGGCACCACATGGGATGCCCAGTATTGAACACAGGTCAGTCATGTGCAAAGCAAGCACCCTACCCACTGTACCGTCTTTCCAGCGCTTTTTAAATGTGTATTCTACCTTCCTTCTTTCCTCCCTCTTCCCCTGCCCCCTCTTCCCTCTTTCTCTCTCTCTCTCTTTTCTTTCTCTCTCTTTCTTTCTTTCTTTCTTTCTTTCTTTCTTTCTTTCTTTCTTTCTTTCTTTCTTTCTTTCTTTCTTTCTTTCTTTCTTTCTTTCTTTCTTTCTTTCTTTTCTTTCTTTCTTTCTTTCTTTCTTTCTTTCTTTCTTTCTTTCTTCCTTCCTTCCTTCCTTCCTTCCTTCCTTCCTTCCTTCCTTCCTTCCTTCCTTCCTTCCTTCCTTCCTTCCTTCCTTCCTTCCTTCCTTCCTTCCTTCCTTCCTTCTTTCTTTCTTTCTATCTTTCTTTCTCTTTCTCTCCTTCCTTCCTTCCCTCCTTCCCTCCCCTCCTTCCTCCCCCCTCCTTCCCTCCCTCCTTCTCCCCCTCCCTCCTTCCCTCCCTCCTTCCTTCCTTCCTTCCTTCCTTCCTTCCTTCCTTCCTTCCTTCCTTCCTTCCTTCCTTCCTTCCTTCCTTCCTTCCTTCCTTCCTTCCTTCCTTCCTTCCTTCTTTCCTCCTTCCTTCCTTCCTTCCTTCCTTCCTTCCTTCCTTCCTTCCTTCCTTCCTTCCTTCCTTCCTTCCTTCCTTCCTTCCTTCCTTCCTTCCTTCCTTCCTTCCTTCCGTCACATTCAGTGGTACACAGGGCTTATTTATGGCTCTGAACTCAGGGATTATTTCCAGTTGTACTTGGGGAAACTTTTTGGAGTGCTGGGAACTGAATCCTACCCATTGTGCTATCTCTCTGGGCTCCTGGTATTTTCTTATTACTGAGAAAATGAAGAATTTCCAAGAAGGCAGTGTGGTTCACTGCTCTTTGAAGAGTCATTAGATCTTAAGCATGTTGCTTTTTTTTTAGCATGACTCTTGGAAGTCATAGACCATACCAGTGATACTTGAACTTCAATGACATAAGGATTGTCTAAACTTGTTGAAATGTATAATTATGAATTTTATTTTTATAATGTTCATCAATTTTGAGTAAGAAACAGGGAATTAGTTAAAATATATATTTTAATTAAATATATATATTTAAGTATGCATATGAGTGTTTTTGATAACTACCATAGGTTTTTTTTTTGTTCTTTTTAACTTTATTAAAACGTGGTTTACACAGTGATCATAAAACAGCTGTTTTGGGCATTCAGTGTTTCAATACCAGTCTCATCACCAGTGTGACCTTCCCTCTAACACAGTACTATTCCAGTTTCCCACCCACCCCAAAAAGCTGCCCCTTAGTAATACGAAATACAAAACAATGTATTTTATATTGCTTGTTACAATAAAATGGCAATTAGAAGACAAGTAAAAGAAAATTTGTGAAACTTGTTCTAGTTTGCAACGGTGTTATTAAACTCACTGTCTTTATTCAATATAGTACTGGAAGTACTTGCCATAGCAATCAGGAAAGAAAAGGACATCAAGGGTATTCAGATTTGTTCAGGAACAAATCAAGCTGTCACTATTTGCAGATGACATGATATTATACCTAGAGAACCCAAAACTCTCTACCAAGAAGCTCCTAGAAACAATAGATACCTATAGTAGAGTGGCAGGGCACAAAATAAATACTCAAAAGTCAATGGCTTTCCTATACACAAATACCAAAAGAAAAGAAAAGGATATTAAAGAAACGATCCCATTCACAATTGCACCACAGAAAATCAAATACTGGGACTGGAGCGACAGCACACGGGTAGAGCATTTATTTGCCTTGCTTGCAGCTACCCAGGGTTTGATCCCTGGCATCTCATATGGTCCCCCGTGCTCCACCAGGAGTAGTTCCTGAGTGAAGAGCCAGGAGTAAACTTTTAGGGTATGACCCAAAAAAAAAAATACCTAGGAATCAGTTTGACTAAAAATGTAAAGGATCTTACAAAGAAAACTACAAAATATTGCTTCAAGAAATAAAAGAGGACCTGAGGAAATGGAGACACATTCCCTGCTCATGGATTGGAAGGATTAACATTATCAAAATGGTAATACTCCCTAGAGCTTTATACAGATTCAATGCAGTCCCCATAAGGATACACATGACATTCTTCAAAGAAATTGACCAGCTCCTGAAATTTATATGGAATAATAAACCCCCATGAATAGCTAAAAGCAATTCTTGGGGAAAAGATGATGGGAGGCATCAATGTCCCCAACCTCTAACTCTACTACAAAGCAGTTGTAATTAAAATGGCATGTTATTGGTATACAGACAGATCTGTAGACCTATGGAACAGAACTGAATATCCTGGAACACTCTCAAATATATGATCACTTAATCTTTGATAAAGGAACAAAAAAATATTAAGTGGAGCAAAGAAAGCCTCTTCAACAAATAGTGGTGGGAAAACAGAGCAGCTACATGTAAAAAAAATAAATTTAGATCTCTTTCTAACACCATGCACAAAAGTCAGATCAAAATGGATTAAAATCTCAACACCAGACATGAATATATAAAGTATCACTTGTATCACTTGTGTTCCCAGTTATTCATCGATTAGCTTAGCGGGAGCCATTAACATCTTCACTTGTCCCTGTCATGCGCTAGTATAGTCCAAGGGCCTCTGCTTGCTCCAGGAACATTGAAGAGTCTCAGACCATTCCTTCAGATCATGAGAATGAGGTCTATTCTAGTTACTGTTTATGTGATATAAGGTACATTGAAGAAAAAGCGGCTCTACGACATGGAAGCTAAAGTCATCTTCAAAGGCGAAAAACACCACTGACAAAGCAAATGAAAGCAAAGATAATCAAATGGGATTATATAAAACTGAAAAGCTTCTGCACCTCAAAAGAAACAGTGAGCGAGCCTTCCCCCTCCATCTTGTCGAGCCTGGTGGCCCTGCCCGCGAGCTGCCCCACGGGCCAGCACAGGGCCTCACGGACGGCTGGGGAGGCTGGCGCTCGGCTCGCACCGGGCCTAGCTGACCATGGAACCCCGAGGAGGGCAGATGGGTTTTGGGAGTGGGCCCGTCGCCTCTGAGGGGTCCCGGAAGCAGCCAGATGAGCGAGATACAGGGACAGCCCACAGACTGGGAAAGAATATTCACCCAATACAAGTATAACACCCAATATCAAGTATAACATTATTGGCCTGACTGAGACGAGGAGGTGTCAATCGCATCACGGCGTTTTTGACACCGGAGAAGAACTGTTCCTCGGAACATGCGATGAAAGAGGCGTCGGTGCAGTCGGTGTCCTTGTCAAAACGAACATGGCCCCGAACATTGATTCATCTGATGCCTTGTCCCTGTCTTCATCTTTCACTTCAACGTTCATTCTCAGACTTTCCTCTGAGAGTAGCTGCATTTTCTTCAGTTTAGTCTCATATTCAATCTTCAGTTTTTGAAGCTCTTGATCACTGGTGGTAAGTCATCCGAGGTGAGCTTCAACACATTCTAAATGCTTCAAATACTCCTGGTTTCGAATATGAGCCTTCTTTTCAGATTCACATATTTCCTTCAGGTATTTCTGCAGTTTTACATACTTCAACTTAACTCGACATGTGTCAGACTGATTATATTCATAAAGTTTCCTTTCCAGGTCCAATCTCTTCTTCTCACTGTCCCTCAGCCCTTGCTGGGGCGGCCCAGCTTCTTGTAGTACTCCGGGGCTTGCCAGCCGGTGTGGACAGTACCGAGGCGGTCGCATGCTGCCGCCACCACCACTCTTTACCAAAGGGTTTTATGATACTCGTTTTTAAGAGACCACAGTTTGAAAATAGGATTAACATTAGCACCAGGTTTATTTTCCATGTATCAAAAAATCTGCTTGCTTTTAATAATAAGCTTCAAATGCCAGTTGGTGTTGAAGACAATTTTGACTCTTTTGACTGCTGTATTGTATAAGTCACTTTAATTCTTGTTTCTGATACTTCTTAGATTCTTTTTTCTTGGATCTAAGAAGTGTTCTTAGATTCTTTTTTTTTGGCGTTGAATTTTTTGCTTCTAGGGTTTGGCTTGACTAAACTTGATTTATCCAGAATAACAATGTCTTCTGCTCCCTTTGGCGTATACTTTTTATTTCATATACTCTCCTGAGCTGTTGGATCTGTTTCCCTTAGAGAATAATGAGTCGGGTAGCACTAATGCTTTATGAAGATTGGTGAGATTATGGCTAATTATTACCTAATTGATTAGGTACAATTATTTAAATGAACATATAATACTCCTGTAGGAGTATTATAATACTCCTGTAGGAGGCATGGCGGGTTCTAGCCCTGGCCTGCCACCTGGCAGAGCCTCACAACAAGCCAGACCACCCTCCGCTACTCCATGGGGCCCGCCATTTTCCACATCTGGACTTCCCTCTCTTCACAACTCCACCCAGCAGACCAGACTATCACAGCCCGGATCATCGACAGCCACCCTGCAGCAGTTTTTTTTTTTTCAATCCGTCCCAGGTATGCTGAACCAGAGACTCTCAGACATGGGGGAAGAGCTGCTACTTGCTCTCCCTGTGCCCAGCTGCTCATGAGGTGCCCGGGAGGCATGGTGGGTTCTAGCCCTGGCCTGCCACCTGGCAGAGCCTCACAACCAAGCCAGACCACCCTCCCCTACTCCATGGGGCCCGCCATTTTCCACATCCGGACTTCCCTCTTGTCACAACTCCACCTAGCAGACCAGACTATCACAACTTGGCTTGCGGCCGCTTGCGGCCATGTGATTCATCAATAAATGCTTTATTTAGAGGTGACTACAACAGTATGCCACCCACACAGCAAGCCTGGCTAGCTGTTCGTGTAGTATTTGATATGCCAAATACCAGTAACATTTATATTAGGTCATTCCCGTGACCTAATATAATGGTTTGAGGCTCTTTATGTTCCTGGAGCAAGCGGATGCCTTTGGGTTCTACTAGCATGAGACAGGACATATGGAGATATTACTGGTGCCCGCTCTAGCAAATAGAAGATTAACGGGAAGATAGTGATAGTGATAGTGATAATACTCCTATGGGAATTCTAAACAAACAATAGAAAGAGAAGTAAAGAAGTTTACACCTTAAATGACCAAAGGGAACTCTAGCTCCAGGAAGGTCTCATGAGAAACTCTTTAGCAATCCTGGTACAATTTTCTAAGTAGTCTATCTGTTTTGAGCAACTTAATTCTTGGACATCTTATAAAGCTCCTTGGAACATATGGTCTCATTACTGTAGCGTACTATTGTCTGATCAATTTCTTTTGACCCTGCAAAGTGTTTTTTTCCTCAAACACAAACTCTACTCTTTAACCCTAAGATTAATTATTTGATCTTTGTATCTTTAATTTTTTTAGCTATCAATTTGATCATGTCACTTCCTATCCTGGTCCTGTCATCTTTACTCTAACCAATTCAGACGTCTCATTTTCCTTAGATTGAAGTCTTTAACTTTGTCTGAAATATGTATATCCTTTTCTTTTTTAAAAACAACAACTTCTCTGCTTTAATTTTGCGCTTCTGTTGTTTTCTCCCCAGGAGATGGCACAGGCTCTTCATTGGGCTCCAGTGTTCCTCTCCACCCTTCATAGCCTACGTAACTTCTTCTCATCTGTTTAAGTCTCATCACCTCTTGGGGCAAATTTTACCTGACTTCTGAAAAAGTTCAACTTATCTATTTTAATTCCCACATTACCCTGTATCTCTCCTTTCTTTATAAAACTACAATTTATATTTGCTTCAATGATAATAGGGATACTCAGCATGCCAAGCAGTCTGAATTTCTCAAGGACAGAGACTGTGTTTGTTTTCTCAACCTTGGATCCCAGTTTTAAAGATGATGCTTGGCAGAAAATAGGTGCTTTTTATATTTGTTGAATGAATTATAGATTCTGAATGTAAGAATCAGTATAGATCCCAGAGACTTGCTTCTTCTAGGTCAGATATTTGATAGCACTTTAACATACTTTAATTTTATTTCACTAATTTTTTGGTTTTGGGGGCACACTAGGCAGCATTTAAGGAAATTTAATATTCACGCTTTATAAAGATGATCAGATAATTTGTTTATGATGTAAACTGGGAATGAGTGCTATATCTAGCTTAATATATATTGCATGACTATTTGGACTCTAATTCTAGGATATGAGAATTATCACATTGATTATTTTTCTAATCCATGTAAATTTGTTCCAAACCTACCCTCCCTCTTTCATTCCGGTTGTCAGGAACTTTCATTTTTATCAAACTGTTACAGTATACCTTCCGGTTACCCCTGCCCTAGTCATGAGGCTGCAGGGACTGGCATTCTTCTCAGCTGGCAAGCCAACCTTGCACTTGAAAAAATGAGACACTACTGTCTTTGGAACTTTTATCGTTAGCCTGGCTTCTTTATTCAATATCACCTGTAGCCTTTATTTGCTTGTGACCACGTCCGTGCTAATAGACCTACTTTTCTCCAGTTCAGTCCAAGAACACTTTGTTTTAGGCTTTTATTCCCTCCGTTTATTTCCTGGCTATGTCTTTCCTGATATCTTTGTATGACTACTTGGAGAATTCTGATTACTTCTGAAATGAAAGCTGTAAGAGTGGAGATTTAGTAGATTTAGGATCACCCTTCACTTACAAACCCCTGTATGTCCATTCCCAGGTGTCCTTTATATTGATCGCACTTATATAACTTATTTCATGAGTATTTCAAAAGGCATTTACTTTTAGTTTTGTTTAGCTACCCCCGCCCTTCTCCCCCCCACCCCCTCCACACACAATGGTTCCGGGGCTACCCAGACTGTAATTGGCTGTATTAAGAATTGGCTGTGGGGGCTGGAGCTATAGTCCAGCGGGTAGGGCGTTTGCCTTGCATGCAGCCGGCCCATGCTGGCGTGGGTTCGATCACCGGCATCCCATATGGTCCCCTGAGCAACGCCAGGAGTAATTCCTGAGGGGCAGAGCCAGGAGAAACCCCTGAGCATTGCCTGGTGTGACCCAAAGAGCAAAAAAAAAAAAAAAAAAAAAAAAGAAAAGAAAAAGAAAAAAGAAAAGAATTGAGCGTGGGCCTTCAGCATGCCGGCGTGCACTCCAGTCTTTGAACTATCTCTGGCCTCCAAACTTTTCTGAGTTCTTCTGGTCCATAGGAGTGATTAACTTGATATCATACAACTTTCACCTCTTTGTTTCTCTTGTTTTTAGTTTTTGCTCCTTGGATCATTTCCCAAATAAAATACTTACAATTTGCCTTTTCCCCTAGACTCTGCTTTTCAGAAACCCTGATATTGACACTTCTTATCCAAGAGTTAGAGAAACGGTGACCAAGAATTTCTCAAGTATAATACAACACTAAAGACAAGATTAGACACAACATATCCTAACACTCTCTCAGTGCTCTTGCCACATCAGTACCATAATTCTTTCCATATCGTAGTTTGGTAACTTATCAATGCTATTTATGTGCTACTGTTTTGGTTATTATTAGGGCTTGTTAAAATATAACAGGGAGGCATATGCTAATAAAATGTGTGGGTTTCTAGAATGCCAGCAAAAACTGTTTATGCCATGCCTTAAAAAATTATTTAAAGATTTTGAGGTGTTCTACCATCTGGGATGTCTATAAAATTATGACTATATTTCAAGTTTACATGATACTTAAATATGCTTGTGTATATATCTACTTGTACCTCTCTGAGGTTTATATAACAGGAAATATTGTTGAATTTTAT
Source organism: Cryptotis parvus (assembly GCA_021461705.1). NCBI lineage: Eukaryota > Metazoa > Chordata > Mammalia > Eulipotyphla > Soricidae > Cryptotis > Cryptotis parvus. The sequence goes on along the minus strand of JAJIBD010006616.1, from coordinate 21,169 downwards.
TCTTTTTTGCCAAATATCTGTGTCATTCACAAAATTTTCTGGTCTTTCTAAGACTTGAAAAAAGTCACTGACTGCAAAAAATGAAATCACATTTAGTAATGCTCCAACTGCATATAAATATACTGTAAAAATGAAAGATAGTTTTTAAACATCTAGAGTAAGTGGACAAATTAAGTGTAGGCAGAGGTTGGAGCTGGAGTCTTAGTAGAGTGGGTAGGGTGCTTGATTTGATATGACTGAACTGGGTTTGATCCCCAGCATTTCATATCATTTCCTGTGCTCCTCAGGTGTGATCTAGAAGTGCAGAGCCAGTAGGAAACCCTGAATGTTCCTCTCCCTCCCACCACAAAGAGGTAGAGAGAGAAGAGTGTGAGAACGAGAGAAAGAGTAGGCAGCACTATACTGCTATTTTATGTTATATTTACAACTTCATCTATCTATAACATTACATTTTTTTTTTCAGAAGTTGGGAAAAGCATGTATTCTACACAGATGTTTGACATTCTAATTTGTAATTGCTCTTAACAAACTGATAGCTCATGCCATGTAGGAGGTGATGCATTAATTCATGTTAATATTTGTGAAAATACATGTGAACAGTGAGTGAGTCAGCTTAGCATTTGGATTTCCTTGCTCAAGAACAAAAATATCAGCAGGGTTCTGGCATCTGTGTTCAGAAATGCATTAAATCTCAGTTTATGTAGCTCAGAAGACATCGGATATACTCCAAGAGTATTGGATTAGGGTTTGTTTTCTATCATAGTGATGGTTTTGATCTAGGGAGTGAAGTGAAATGGGTTATTTTAGGGGCTGACAATAGATTAACTGATTCTGAAGGTGAAGACTAGACTGTTTCAGATGAGAAGTGTTAATATATTTATTTTACACAAATGCCTCAAATAAAAGCAACTTTATATAATATAAGGTTGCTTTATTTATATGCTCTGGGCACATCTTTTCAACTCTACCATTCTCCCTGCATTAATATACACCTCAGAGACCTGGGCCCTACGAAGCAGGATGAGAATACTATTTGGGTTTCCCAAAGAAGAATCAATAGAGCTATGCTTGGAATATCACGCCTCACTCAAGTGAAAGAAGGAATCCGAGCTCCGACCTCCATCGCTGTTCCAGAGTCAGGGAAGGTGTCTCGTTTGCCAAGGCATCGAAAATCAGATGGGCTGGACATGTAATGAGATTTGGAGATGACCGCTGGACTAGAGCCATTACCAACTGGATCCCACGGCATGTCAAAAGATCACGTGGCCGCCCACCTACAAGATGGTCAGACTTCTTTGTCAAGACCCTGAATGAACGGTTTGAGGCTCTTTGTATTCCTGAAGCGAGCAGATGCCATTGGGCTACACTGGCATGTGATAGGGTCAAATGGAAATATTACTGGCACCCGCTCGAGCAAATCGGCGAATAACGGGGATGTCAAGTAATCAAGCGATCAAGTGATAATATATACATATAATATATACATATGTGTATACATTATATATTGTTAATATATACTGTATATGTACTGCATATAGTAATATACACTGTGTACACACATATATGTGCACACAAATGCATATAGGCTTATAGGATTGGAGACATAGTACAGTACATAGAACACTTGCCTTACGTGGAATCAACCTAGTTTCAAGACTTGGAATGCCTGAGCGTCCCCTAGCTCTGCCTGGAGTAATCCCTAAATGCTAGGTGTAAGCTCCAAACACAACAGGGTATGTCCCCAAACCAAACCCTTTCCCACAAACAAACAAGGAAACAAAAAAAAGGCTTAAAAAGAGACATTGGAAAAACAAGATTACATCCATGGAAAATTTTAAGTCTAATTATTGACTAGGTTGAAACCTTGTCAGGATGGATATTTGCTTAGCAGTGCTAGCCCACTCATTATCTTCAAGTTATTTGCCTTGTTCTTAATGCATATTTAATATTTACTATATATCTCATTCATCATAAAATCGAGAGTATTCTACCCACACGGCAGAGCCTGGCAGGTTATCTGTGTCATATTCAATATGCCTAAGCAGTTACAATTTAGGCCTATTCCCATGACCTGAAGGAATGGTTGAGATTCTTCGTGTTCCTCGAGCGAGCATATACCCTTGGGCTATACTCTCATGCGGCAGGGATATATGGAGATGTTACTGGTGCCCACTCAATCAAATCAATGAACAATGGGATGACAAGTGATATAAGTGATACCATATATCTCATGGTAACTAGCTTGCACATTGCTTTAAGAATGGATAAATAATACAGCAGGCAAGGTGCTTGCCTTGTCTGTGGGTTTGATTCCCACACTGCAAATGATTCCTTAGGGCCCATCAGAAGTGATGCCTGAGTGCAAAGAGTCCAAACTGGAGTAAGGAAAGCCTCTTCAACAAGTGGTGCTGGGAAAACTGGACAGCTACATGTAAAAAAATGAATTTGGACCTGTGTCTAAAACCTTGCACAAAAAATCAGATCAAAATGGATTAAAGATCTCAATATCAGACCTGAATCCATAAAGTATGTTGAAGGAAATATAGGAAAAACCCTCCACGACATTGAAGCTAAAGACATCTTCAAAGGTGAAACACCATTAACAAAGCAACTAGAAGAAAATATACACATATGGGATTACATGAAACTGAAGAGCTTCTGCACCTCGAAAGAAACAGTGACCAAGATAGAAAGACAGTCCACAGAATGGGAAAGAATATTCACCCAATACCCATCTGATAAGGGGTTAATATCCAGGATATATCAGGCACTGGTACAGCTATATAAGAAAAAACAGCCAACCCCATTACAAAATGGGGAGAAGAGATGAACAGAAACTTTGACAAGGAAGAAATCCGAATAGTCAAAAGGAATATGAAAAAATGCTCATCATCACTAATCATCAGAGAGATGCAAATCAAAACAACAATGAGATATCACCTCACACCACAGAGAATGGCCCATATCCAAAAGGGTAAAAGCAACAAGTGCTGGCTTGGATGCGGGGAAAAGGGGACTCTCATACACTGTTGGTGGGAATGTCGACTTGTACAACCTTTCTGGAAAACAATATGGACATTCCTCCAAAGACTAGAAATTGAGCTCCCCTTTGACCCAGCCATACCACTCCTGGGAATATACCCTGGGAAGTCAAAAACACACAGCGGAAACACAATCCGCACTTTTATTTTCATAGCAGCACTGTTCACAATAGCCAGAACCTGGAAACAACCAGTATGCCCGAGAACTGATGACTGGATAAAGAAACTGTGGTCATCTACACAATGGAATACTATGAAGCTGTCAGGAAAAATGAAGTTACAAAATTTGCCTATAAATGGATGGACATGGAAAGAATCATGTTGAGTAAAATTAGTCAGAAGGAAAGAGAGAGACATAGAATGACTGCATTTATTTGCATGACATAAATATACCAGGTGATCTTACCAAAAGTGGAAATTACCACAAGCGCGTGGGAGTCAGAGGTTAGGTAAGATAGAGAAGGGAACATGTGTGAATAAATGTCAAAAGGTCTGATACTAACATAGAACTGAGCATTCAATACAGACAAAAAAATGCAAATGATGGCTTCTAAGTGTACGTAGTGTAACCCACAATGTGTGGGAGAAGGAGGAGAGAGAGAGGGAGAGAGAGAGAGGAGAGATAAAGAACCTGCCATTTAGGCAGGACGTGGGAGGGGAGAGGGAATAGGGGACATGGGTGGTGGGTGATGGGCACTGGTGGAGGGCGGGGTGCTCCGAACACTATGTGACCGAAACCCCAAAGCGTGAACAATGTTGTAATTGTATATCTCACGGTGGTATAAAAAAATGTTAAAAAAAAAAAGAAGTGATGTCTGAGCACAGAGCCAGGAGTAAGCTCTGAGCACAGTTGGGTGCGGCTCCAAAACAAAAAATAAAAATTCCCAAACCAAAAAAAAAAATACTGGGGGGCCGGAGCAATAGCCCAGCGGGTAGGGTGTTTGCCTTGCACGTGGCTGGCCTGTGCCAGTCCGGGTTCGATCCCCACCATCCCATATGGTCCCCCCGAGCACTGCCAGGAGTAATTCCTGAGTTCAGAGCCAGGAGTAATCCCTGAGCATTGCAGGGTGTGACCCAAAAAGCAAAAAAAAAAAAAAAAAAAACTTTCTAGACCAAGGCAATTTTTTTTATCTTTTTATTTTATTTATTTATTTTTTAAATTTTTATCTTACCACAGTGAGATATGCAATTACAAAGATGTTCATAGTTGGATCTCTGTCATTCTAGCACCCATCCCTCCACTAATGCCCCATTCCCACCACCAATGTCCCACATTCCCTCCCACCCAACCCCCAGCCTCCCCATAGCAGGCACCTTTTATTTCTCTTTCTCTATCTCTGTCTCTGTATCTCTGTCTCTGTCTCTGTCTCTGTCTCTCTCTCTCTCTCTCCTCTTCTCTTCTCTTACACTTTGTGGTTTGCCTTACAGATATTTACAGTTTATGATGTAAGTTTTGTGCATATTCAATGGTGTGTTCTAGTGTGACATTATAATTCCCCATTCCCCATCAGCCTCCCCAGTTTGTTGCAACTACAATCATCATTACAGTGTATAAATGTGAAAGATCCTGGGAAGGACCTGGTCCTAACCTTCATTGTTATTTAAGCCTGTCTGTGGCTGCACGTAAGCACAGCTGTGGGTCTAGACCAAGGCAATTTAAAGCAGGGGATTCACTGAGTTATTTATTCTACCAGTGAGCATGCATTGGAGGAAACTAGTGGCAGGAAAGACAATTTTGATGTCATTACTATGATGGAATCAAGAGCAAATAGTATTAAGATAGTGTGATAAATGGAAACTGAATTCCTCCTCCCATGCTCACAAGAAATCTAAAACAACACATGAAACAATTTTCAAGGAAGTAGACCTAAAGAAAGAGATTCTATTATAGTATAAAAGCATAGCACCGAGAAAGAGATGAGACTCTAGGACTTCAGCATTAAAGTCTGGTAGGAAAATATCTAGGATAATGTAAAAGCTATAAGGAATGTAGAACATTCTCTTAAAATGTTCACATGCAGAGCAACTTTCTCTGATAAACAACTGTTGGGGAGTGCCGCAGGGGTCCCTGACAGTGTCGGGAAGCGAGTTCCCTACTACCTCCAAAGCCGGCAGGGAATGGGTGAAGACTCAGGAATCCGATGCAGATTTAAAAGGGCTTTACTATCACAGGATCCAATATACAATCCAAGAGCAGAGAAAACCTCCGGTCTCTGGGTTCCCAGCTAGGCCCCAGCCAGGTGTAGGCCAAGATGGCTGCCACCACGTGTTGAGGCCCGACACAGAGTGGAGAGGATGGAGAAGCAAAACACCAAGGGAAGCCGAAAATGCAAAAGGGGGAAAAGAGTGCCTCTTTTTTCTTGCAGCTTATTTTATAGCTCGAAATCCTCCCAAGCTCCCGAGCCCAGCCCATTCTGGGCTGGGCTATCTAGAGATGAAAACAGGAAAATAGCTCTATAAAAATGTAGCAACTTCAGGAGACCATCTGGCTGTTTACAAGGACCCAGTGCTAATTAAAAGCCTCCTAGCAGAGCTGGGAGAAGCTATAAGCTAAATGTAACTTCCCTTGGCAGGAAGGATCAAATGCCCTCAGGTAATTTCTCCCAGCACCTCACCTAATGTCTTGAGCCAAGATCTGCCTGGAATTGTCTTTATAGGGTAGAGAAGGGGGTTTCTGAGATGGCATGTCTCTGTACCAAAGACTAATACTAGTGCCAGTTAAATATTTCTCCAAGCCTTCACCAGAGTCTCGTCTACTTCACGGTAGTTTTGTATTTTAGTTGCCTTTGAGTTATCAGGGGAGCCATGCTTGCTTGCTTGGAGGCAAACAGCATTTCTCTCTGGTCTAATTACTTAGAGATCCAACGTGGCCAGGCAAATATGTTGGTAAGATCTAGCTAGTCCCACGATGATTGTGGTAGCATGAGAGAATATTTATACCATCCAGTACAGAATACATGGTCAGATAAGACTGCCACATTCAGACTACCCCCCTATCTATGAAGTGACCTGCAGGGAGGCAATACAGGGCAGATGCAGAGGCCTAGGCTTTTAGGTGTCCTGCAACAAACAACCAAGTAATAAGAAAATGAAACCCATTCACCACGATTATGGTGTCTTTCTCAGAGAAAGAAACCTAGGCGTGGGTAACCCTAGGTTAGAAACTGGCAGGAGACATTTTGGCAACTTCACTGAACCTTGTTAATTCCAGTGCCTATAAGTACTCTGCCTCTTGAGGTGTTGCAAGTGTGGCTGCGGTGCCCAGCTGTGTGGGCAGGCAGCAGACAGGAGACAGGCTTGTCTAGACCCGGGGTTCTGCCCCATGGGCCCTGGATGGTTGATGGTCTGACATAGAAAAAGACTGGGCCCCCTTGGGTGAATCCAGAGCCGCAGCAGAGCCTGGCAAGCTATCCATGGTGTATTCAATATGCCAAAAACAGTAATAATAATGTATCTCATTCCCAATGAATGGAGATGCTACTGGTGCCCACTCAAGCAAATCGATGAACAATGGGAAGAGGTGACAAGTGACAAGTGACCTATAAGCACAACCTTAGAACAGTGTTTCAGTTTCTTCAAGCTTATTAAATATTTTCAGAAAGAATACTGAGAGCTCTACTCCTTCCTGTGTCTGGATGGCACAGCATAGCTGGTACCTAAAACTATTGTGGGTCATAGACAGACTCCCAAAGCCAAGCACACATGGCGAGGTTGGGCCAGTGACTCTACTCTCCTGTTAAACAGTGGTGACACTCTGTAGTTGCCTTGGGCTTGCTGTGCCAATGTACCAACCCACCATATTTTCAGTGTTTCAGTTATACCTAGCAACTGAACTACTGCAGATTAGGCTAAAAGTTCCAGACACTGTGTTACAGGGACAAAGAAGAATGGTGGGAGTCACCTACAGGGTACACATTTAGATGTCTTGTTCAGGTAATCATGGTAGATTATATCCCTGGGCTCAGATATTTCTATAAAAAGGAAAGGAAATATAGTTGACCCAGCAGAGTGAAGTGTGAAAAAAATGTAGCAAAAAAGGGAAAACAGAAATATGTCCCAGAAGAAACAGCAAAATCAAAACTCTGAATGGTGGGGGTATGACTTAGAGGAATGAAGGAAATACTTTCCATGGATACCTGGGTTCAATTTCTAGCACTTCATAGTGCCCTGAGTATAGCCTGGAGTCACGCCCAATAGTGCATCATTGGAATAGCCCTGGAGCACTGCCAGTTGTCATCCTCCAATCCCGACCCTCTCCATCCCACAATAGACTACAAAGGACATAAACCTGGAATGTGGAGTACTCTATGGAAAAGGTTCTACAGCTATCAAGAGCTTCCCCACGTATTAAAGTTGGATGGTTAAGAAAATGCAAATTTATAATTAGCATTTGTAGGGCTACCCAGAATTGTTTTAATTTCCCCACGAGATGCTTAGGAGTTACTCATGGCTTTGCACTCAGGAACTACTCCTGGCGGTGCTATGGGGACCATAAAGGATGCCGAGGATCGAACCTGGGTCTGCTGTGTACAAGGCAAATGCTGTAATGGCTGAACTATAGTTCTGGTCCCCTGCCCAGAATTTTTTTATGAATTGTTTCTATCTCTCATTCTTTGTAGGGACCCTTAATAGAATTTATACATATGCCTCCAAGCCATTGTTTTTTCTTTTTAAAGGTTGTCGTTAGTTTTATTCACTTAAAGAATGACAAGCTAACTCCTTCTTGTCTGGGTATTTTTATCACTTGTTTTTAATTTTTTTTTCATAATATGTTCTTTTTGCGATTTCTTGACTCCTTATTTTTTTTAGACTTCTTAACTCCTTTTTGACAAATAGCATTTGACTACAAAAAACCTTTGAAGAATGTAAACTGTGTTAAGAAAAACTATTATGAAATGAAATAAATTCTCAGTACATTAATTTTTTTTTCTCAAGCATTTGTTAATATATGACTCAGATGAACCCAAAGGCTGTGAAAATTTTTAGCAAACCAATTTTTGAATGAATTTCCTATAACATTTTAAGTTATTATGTTTCTTTATGTTTATATTTTGCCTTTGGTGACAAAAGAATGCCATTTCATGTATTAAGCCAGAAATTTGAATTAACTTCTTCCTTTTTTTCAAACTAATTATAATCTGTCTCAGAACCTAAAAAAGAGAGATGGGAACTTAACATGTACTCATTAAGAGCTCAAAGTGAAAATTTTCCACTTAGCATAACTGTATTTTTTAAATGAGTAGCTATTTTTCCTGCTCATTTTAAAAAATGAGTAGCTTTAAAAAATCAGCAACATTTTTTATCTTTTCATTCTAGCTCTCACTTATTCAATATAGATTATAATTCCACTGAGTAGTGTATTATGACCTACTAATAATGTGGGGTTATTTCCAGATATTGATTAAGCATAGTGTAGGTGTTAGTTCTTGGTTTTGTAGCATACTTCTCACTTAAATTTACCAGTGAAGCTTATTTTCATAGTTTAAGCCTCTGCCTTGAAATCATGTTATTCTGTATTTCTCAGGCAATTAAAGAGTCAATTCTTTTGCTTCATAAGAAATAGTTTTGATATGATATGTCTCAAGCAAGTCTAGTATCATTATGAAAAGAATGATAAATGACTAACAGAAAATCTCACTGTATCACTGTATCACTGTCTTCCCGTTCATCATAGATTTGCTCGAGCGGGAACCAGTAACATCTCCATATGTCTTGTCTCATGCAAGTAGAGCCCAAGGGCACCTGCTTGCTTCAGGAACATAAAAGAGCCTCAAACCATTCCATCAGGTCATGGGAATGAGGTCTATAATTGTTACTGGTATTTGGCATATCAAATACGACACGGGTAGCTTGCCAGGCTCTGCCGGGCGGTAGCATACTATTGTAGTCATTTCTAAATTCAACATTTATTGATGAACTGCAGGACAGCTTGCAGCCATGCGAGCCAGGCTGTGATAGACTGGTCTGCTGGGTGGAGTTCTGGACGAGGAGGAAGTCCGATGTGAAAAATGGAGGCCCTCATGGAGTGGGGGTTGTCTGGCTTGTTGCGATGCTCTTCTGGGGTGGCCAGCCAGGACTAGAACCTGCCATCCCTCCTGGCACCTTCTTAGCGGCTGGGCACAGGGAGAGCCAGTAGCAGCTCTGCCCCATGTCTGTGAGTCATGGATGCTACTCCAAGTATGCTACTACTGTACAAATAGTAGCATACTTGAGCAAACCTGACTTCTACTTGATAGTGCAAGAAAAGTCAAGCCTTAATGATAACATAAAAAGTATTAAATGCCAAAACAGCAAAATGTTGCTTACTTAGAGTACTCAAAATGATATGTCAGAACTTATTGAAGAAATATAATGCCCCAGGCTGGCATCTGGAAAGGGGCAAAGAAGGGCTTTGAGACAGGTAACCTGAGTTTGTTTTATGTGCTAAACTACCACACTAAGCTGCCTAAGTAGATGAGATTCAGTGTGTGGTTTACAGGTGTGGACAGGTACTTACAAAATGAAAAAAGCACTGTACCAAATAATTAAGACTGTGTTTACTGGACATCAACATTATATATATATTACACACAAGGCAGAGACAGATGGAATGATGCCTTCTTTTTTTTTTTTAAGGAGCAGGGGATAATCCCAGGGCTTCACACTTAAGAGTTATATGCTGTATTGCTTGAGTTATATCCCCTGTGTAAACAATGCCGTTAAGAATCTGATGTGCCTAAGTGGATGGAAATGGAGAGTGTTGAGTGAAGTCAATCAGGAGAGGGAGCCAGAAAGAATAATCTCTCTCATATGTGGGATATAAAGAAGCATAAAGGAATAACAATTGTCCAAGAGAAACAAAAATTGATACTTTGTTTTCAGTAGAAAGCTTTCTACAGGAAGCAGGGCTGGGTGAGGAAGCAGATAGAGGCATGCTGAGACTACAGTGGAGGGAAATGGGCACTCTGGTGGATTGTGTGGTGCTGTAATGTTTTATGCATGAAACCGCACAATTTACTGTATTAGAGACCACAATGCCTAAAATAAAGAAAATAAATAAAAGTATCTGATGTACAATAATTTGTACCTTAGAATCTGATAAATTTTATACTTTAATCAAGAATAAAATTATAGGAAAAACAATTTCAAATACTAAAATATTTTTTGCCTTCATTCATTGGACCTTGAAAGTTATTTGGGGGAAAAAATTCCACTTAAAGCATAGAAAAAAATTGGGGCTTTATCTTGAAAATTTTAAGAAGAGATCAGGATAAAGGAAAATGAAGATCTAAGAGGCCAACTCTTCGCAATCTGAGGTCAACTAATCCAAAGTGGACTAGGTAGCTCGGGGCTCTGTAAACAACAGTTTATAAAAGAGAAAAAAATTGATGTGATTTTGAAATCCTTGTGAATTTAAATACAATAGGGTATTTTTAGCATAATCAAGGAAAAGCAATCAGAAGTTAAGCAAGAAAATAGCTGACAATTATTAAGTCCCTGTAGAAATAGAAGGATATGCAAGCAAGGGAATTAAATTTAGTTTATTATTTAGTTCCATATTGATAAGCACAAAGTAGGGGTAATTTGAGAATTTGACTACATATTTAGCCAAAATTAGAATATAATCGCAGTGTAGGAATGACTGGTGAGAAGCAGATGTAGGAGTAATAGTTTTAAGCATATTACATATCATTTATCATGATTGAGAAGAAATAGATGATTTTTAATTATTATTAAGAAATAGCAATAAAATGTTTAATTCAGAAATATGTGAGAAATATCAGTAGAGACAGGTGAAATAATGGAAAGTTTGCTGCTGGAACAGGGAGTGATGAATATTAAGGAAAGGAAGTTTGAGTCTGTTTTAGCTTCCATAACCAAATACCATGTACTAGGCAATTTACTAACAAAAGACACTTTTTTAAAAAAAAAAAATTATTATACCACCGTGACATACAATTGCACTTGATCACTTGATCACTTGAATCCCAGTTATTCATCGATTTGCTCGAGCGGCGCCAGTAACATTTCCATTGGACCCTATCACGCGCCAATGTAGCCCAATGGCATCTGGTTGATTCAGGAATATGAAGAGCCTCAAACCGTTCCTTCAGGGTCTTAACAAGGGAAGTCTGACCATCTTGTAGGTGGGCGGCCACGTGATCTTTTGACATCCCGTGGGATCCAGTCGGTAACGGCTCTAGTCCAGCGGTTGTCTCCAAATCGCATTACATGTCCAGCCCATCTGATTTTCGATGCCTTGGCAAACGAGACAGCGTCCCTGATTCTGGAATAGCGACGGAGGTCAGAACTCCGATTCCTTCTCTCACTTGAGTGAGGCGTGATATTCCAAGCATAGCTCTTTCGATTCCTCTCTGGGAGACCCGAATAGCATTCTCATCCTGCTTCGTAGGGCCCAGGTCTCTGAGGCGTATGTTAATGCAGGGAGAACGGTGGAGTCGAAGAGATGTGCCCGGAGCCGGAGGTTCTTTGTCCTTTTAGCTATTTCTTCGATGCCTTTGAAGGCATTCCATGCCGCTCTCTTCCTCCTGGCAGCTCAGGTTTTAGGTCGTTCATCATGTTGACTTCTCGAATCTAGGTACACATAACTGCTGCATTCAGAGATGTTTGTTCCATTGAGAGTGAATGGGGCCTCTGGAACTAGTTCATTTCTCATGAACATAGTTTTCTTCAGATTCAGCTGTAGACCTACCTTTCCACATTCTCGGTCAAAGTCAGCCAGCATTTGTGCCGCTTGGCTAATGTTTGGTGTTATTAGAACGATGTCATCAGCGAAGCGGAGGTGGTGTAGTTGCCGACCATCTATCTTCACTCCCATTCCTTCCCATTCTAATTGTCTCATGATGTTCTTGAGGGTGGCACTGAAGAGTTTTGGTGAGATGGTATCACCCTGTCGAACCCCTCTTTTGACATCAATGATCACTTTTTGTAGAATGGTGAGATCCTGGTGGTGAATCCGTAATACAGCTCACGAAGGATCTTGATGTATTGGGTTTGAACACCCTGTTTGGCTAGGGGCTTCGATGACCGCTTCAGTCTCCACAGAATCAAAGGCTTTCTGTAAATCAATGAACGTGAGACAGAGTGGCATCTTGTACTCCCTACAAACCCTCAATGAGCTTGGTTACTGTGTGGATATGGTCGATTGTGCTGAATCCTTTCCCGGAAGCCTGCTTGCCGCATGGTTGTCCTTCATCTAGTGTTCTGCTAATCCTGTTCAGGGATGACTCGTGTAAACAGCTTGTAGATGACAGACAACAGGCAGATGGGGCGATAGTTGCCGATGTCGTGAATGTCTCCCTTCTTGAACAGTAGAACTGTCCTGCTGGTTTTCCATTGGGAGGGCACCTTGCATTCGGACAGGTAGCGTGGTGAAGAGCCGAGCTAGTGTATTGATGAGTACCGACGGCAGATTCTTCAGGATGTTCGGGTCTGACTTTTGTCTGGGCCTGGTGCTGTTCCCTTCTTTACCGATGAGATGGCATGTCGGATTTCAGAAGGGGAGAACGTTGGGAATGACATATCCATCCTGTGGAATTTGGTATGTGGGCAGGTGGATGTGGCTATCAAAGAGATTTGAGTAGAAGTCCTGGATAATCTTCTCCATTGCCTTCCTGGAAGATGTGATAGATCCATCAGGGCGTCGGAGGGCAGTCATCTTGGTCTTATAGTTGGCGAAGGACAGGCGGGCAGTGCGAATGCTTTTCCCGGCTTCTGCTGCATCTTCCAGTATTTCTGCTCTTCTGTCTTTGAGGTCTGCTTTTTATCGCTTCTCTCTGCACCGTTTAGCAAGCTTGGACGTTAGCATTTGGTCTCCTGAGGCTTGCGCCTTGCCACGTTGGCGAATGAGCCTCAAGAGTTTCTGAAGACAAGCGCCCTTTTGTGTCTTTTCTCTCTCGGCATTCTTCGCACAATCATGGAGGTGCTGAACCAGTCGGTTGTATTCTTCATCGATGTCGTCAATGATGGTATCTTCCCCCATGTTGCCGCAATGGTGCCAAAGAGTTCCCAGTTGGTGGTCGTTCTGGGAGTTCTCTTCTTAAACTTTGCAGCCTTTTCTCCCCGTTATGGAAGTAGAATTTTGCACGTAAGGAGACGGTGGTCCGATCCTGTCTGGAATTTGGGGACGACAGCAACATCGGTCAGACAAAACCGCCGATTGAAGATGATGTGGTCAATTTCATTGTGGAACTGTCCGCCAGGAGATTCCCATGTCCAACGTTCGCTTCAGCCTTCTGAAACTGTGAGTTCCCATGAATAGTCTTGGTGGACATGATGAACTCAGATAGTCTCTCACCCTGTTCGCTCCATTCTAGGCCATGGGTCCCGATGTGGAGTTCTTCAGCCGATCTTCTCGGTCCTATCTTGGCATTAAAAATCACCAACTATGATCTTGTAGAAGGTGTGATCTTTTTATAGAACTCCTCCAATTCCATGTAGAATTTCTCAATTTCATCTTCTTTGTATGTGGATGTTGGTGCATAGACAATGAAGATAGAAATTGCTGGTAGTGGGCCACATCTCCTCAAGTGTAATCGTCCTATTCGGTTTGTTAGGCATTCAAATGAATCAATGTTGACAGCCATGTTTGTGTTGACAAGGACACCAACGCCACCGACGCCTCTTTTTATCACATGTTCCAAGGAACAATTCTTCTCCAGTGTCAAATACAGCATGATGCGACTGACGCCTCCTCGCTCCTCAGTCAGACCAATGATGTCGCATTTTGATCTTCTGTGCTTGCAGCATCAGATCCTCAATATATGCTTCCGATGCCAGTGCGTATGTGCATTGAAAGTACAGACAGTCATTTTAGTCCTTCCTTCGTGGCAGCCTAGGCAGCCGCGAAATTTTTATCAGGCACTGCTTGTTTGCCTTTCTTACTGCTGCCGTATTAAGGGCTCTTTCGGGGTCAGGAAAATAAACATTTTTGTTATTGGATACCATACAATTACAAAGGTGGTTCATAATTGGTTCTGGTAATACAGTATTCCAGCACCCATCCCCTCCACCAGTGTCCCATTTCCACCACCAATGCTTACCACCCCCTCCCCCCACTCCCCAGGCTGCCTCAATAGCAGGTACCCCAGTTTCCTCTCTTACTCCTCTGTCTCTCTCTCTCTCTGCATCTCTGTCCTCTTCTTTTCCCACCCACTCTTCTTTGTATTAGCCCTGCAGATATTTAGAGTTTATCACTTAAGTCTCTTTGTTTATCTTCAATGGTGAGTTTAAATCTACGCTATTCCATTTCCCACACTGAGTAAAACACTGTATCTATTATATCCTAATGTGAATCGGTCTGGTGGATCTTATAGGGCAAGCCCATTGGCTCTTTCCACTGCCAGCTCATGGGGCCGGGGATAAAGCATTCAGCCTGGACTAGCCATCAGCCTTCAACAAGCCAGTAACTCTCTACTCCCTGCTCGTTTTATGTTTCACGACTCTCCCACCCAAGCAGATCAGTATTTAACAATGCCGATTTTGATGTTCAAGCGTATGCTAGCAGCCTGCAAGCTACTGTTAGTATTGATATGCGACCAGTAACAATTATTGATCTCATTCCCATGGTCTGATGGAATGGTTTGAGGCTCTTATGTTCCTGAGCAACTAGGTGCCCTTGGGCTTACTTGCATGAGATAGGTCATATGGAGATGTTACTGGTGCCCTGTCGGCAGCAAATCGATGATGAACGGGAAGACAGTGATACAGTGATACAGTGAATGAATGCAGTCATTCTATATCTGTCCTTTTTCCTTCTGACTAATTTCACTCAGCATGATAGTCTCCATGTCCATCTATTTGCAGGTAATTTCATAATTTCATCTTTTCTGACAGCTGCATAGTATTCATAGTGTAGATGAATCACAGTTTCTTGAGCCAGTCCTCTGTTCTCGGGCATTTAGATTGTTCCAGATTCTAGCTATAGTGAATATATAGAGATGAATAAAGAGCACAGATAATGTTTCTGCTATGTGTTTTTCGGTCTCTAGGGTATATTCCAGGAGTGCTATTGCTGGATCAAATGGGAGCTCAATATCTAGTTTTTGGAGGAATGCCCATATTAATTTTCCCAAAAGGGCTGGACCAGCCGGCATTTCCACCAACAGTGGATGAGAGTCCCTTTTTCCCCACATCCATGCCAGAACCGGTTTTTCTTGCTGTTTTTTGGATGTGCCGTCTCTGTGGTGTGAGATGGTACCTCATTGTTGTTTGATTTGCATCTCCCTGATGATTAAAGATGAAGAGCACTTTTCATATGCCTTTGGCCATTCAAATTTCTTCTTTTTTGGAAGCTTCTGTTCATTTCTTCTCCCCATTTTTTGATGGGGTTGGCTGTTTTTTCTTGTGGAGTGCTACCAGGTGCCTGATATATCCTGGATATTAACCCCTTGTCAGATGGGTATTGGGTGAATATCCTTTCCACTCTGTGGATTGTCTTTGTATCTTGGTCACTTTTTTTTGAGGTTCAGAAGCTTTCACTTTTATATAATCCCATTTGTTTACCTTTGCTTCCATTTGTTTGGTCAGTGGTGTGTCTCTTTAAAGATACTTTTTAGTTTCAGTGTCATAGAGCGTTTCTCCTATGTTTTCTTCGATGTACCTTATAGATTCATGTCTGATGTTGGGATCTATAATCCATTTTTGATCTGACTTTTGTGCATGGCGTCAGAAGGAGGTCTAAGTTCATTTTTTACATGTAGCTGCCCAGTTTTCCCAGCACCATTTCCGTTGAAGAGGCTTTCTTTGCTCCACTTAATATTTTTTGGCTCTTTTATCGAAGATTAAGTGGTTGTATATTTGAGAATGTGTTTCAGGATATTCCAGTTCTATTCCATAGGTCTAGGTGTCTGTCTCTATACCAATACCACACTGAAAGACACTTTTTTTTTTCACTGTTCCTGAGTCTGGAAAAATCCATAATTAAGTTGTTAGCTAGTTTAGTGACTATTGTTCTATACATATATTCGGCCCAGGTATGCTGGTCCAGAGACTCTCACACATGGGGCAGAGCTGTCCCTTGCTCTCCTGTGCACAGCCGTTCATGAGGCAGTCGGGAGGCATGGCGTGGTTCTAGCCCTAAGGCCACCACCTCGGCAGAGCCTCACAACAAGCCAGACCACCTCCTCACTCCACGGCAACCACTCTTTTTCCACTTCTGGACTTCCCTCTCGTCAGAACTCCACCCAGCAGACCAGCCAATCACAGCCCGGCTCGCCGGCTGCTTGCAGCAGCGGTTCATCAATAAATGCTTTATTTGGAGGTGTTTAAAGAGTTTGCCTCCCCGGCTCAACAAGCCTGGCAAGCTTCTCATGTTGTATGTGTTAGGCAAATTCCAGTAACACTATATTAGGTCATTCCCATGACCTATTATAACGTTTCGAGGCCTTTTATGTTCCTGTAGCAACGATGCCCCTGGCTCTACTGGCATGAGACAGGACATATGGAGATATTACTGGTGCCGCCTCTAGATAGATGATCAACGGGAAGATCGTGATCGTGATCATGATTCCGTACAACACATGCGTGTGCAGGTTGCACACAGACACATATATGACTTATATTTAGCTCAGCCCAGGAATGCTGATCCAGATACTGCCCACCCTGGGGCAGAAGAGACGCTGTTACTGTCTCTCCCTGTGCCCAGCCGATCACGGGGCACTGCGAAGGAGGGTGGATTCACAGCCCTGGTCCACCACCTCCAGCAGAGTCACTTAGGTAGCCTGAGGAACCCCACAAATCTTCATGAGGGGGCTTCCCACATTTTCCACCTCCTGACTCCCAATAGTCCAAAGCTCCACCCAGCAGTAGAGCTGATCAAAGCCTGGATTGTCAGAGATCCGACCTGTAGCAGTCTTTTCAAGCCTGGACCAGGTATGCTGATCCGAGACTCAAATGCATAGGGAGAGCTTTTACTGGCACTCCCTGTGCCTAGTTGATCGTGAGGAGCCCGGAGGGAATAGTTAGGTTCCAACCCTGGTTCGCCACCCCAAGCAAACCTGCTAAGGAGCTAGAGGAACCCCCCAAATCATGAGGGGCTGCCATTTTTTACCATCCGGACTCTCAGTACACAGAGCTCCACCCAGCAGAAGAGCTGATTACAAGCCTGGCTTGCATGCCACTTTGAGGGGCTGCATGTTTATCAATAAATGCATGAGATGAGAGGTGGGCACAAGGTATCCCACCCATACAGTAGCCTGGCAAGCTACCCGTGTCATATTTGTTATGCCAAACACCAGTAACTATAGACTCTCATTCCCGCCCTTGCCCTTATGGAATGGTTTGAGGTTCATCATGTTCCCAAACTAGCAGATGCCCTTAGGCTACACTAGCATGTGACAGGACGTATGGAGGTGTTACTGGTGCCTGTTGGAGCAAAATGGATGACCAATGGGAAGACAAGTGATAGTATTATATGTGTGTGTGTGTGTGTGTGTGTTTGTGTGTGTGTATTTGAGAATTTTAACTGAGAACTAACCCTTCCTCAATAACTTACCTTCCAAAATCCCACCCCCATTGGGAGTTATGGATTAAGATTTAAGAGAATGGTGAACTCAGAATAATTAGTCCATAGCAGACCTTCTATTACAATCTATTATTTTTACAGGCAAAAGATACATGACAAGCCCTTTAATGTATGTTCTAGAATCCGCAATCTGGAAGGGAAAGGAAAAGAGAAAGAGATAGAGAGAAAAGGAAAGAAATAAAAAACCTGCCATGGAGGTGGCAGGCTGGGGAGGGGAGGAATTGGGGACATTGGTGGTGGGGAATAGGCACTGGTAGAGGATGGGCTCAGGAGACACTGTATGACCAAAACCCAAATATGAACATCTTTGTAATTGTATATCTCACGGTGGTATAATAAAATACTTATAAAAAATAAAAATCTATTTTTTTGAGTTTTTGTTTCATTTTTTTTCATTCAGTAACATTTCCATTATTAGTAAAAACTAGTTTTGGGTCATTTTACTATTCAGTGGAAGTAAGTTTTAAAATTTTATGTTTCTATGATTTAGTAAGAAATTAATAAAACATTGATCCAATAAAATGAAATAGATTTTTTGATGACTGGACCTACCTAAAAGAGACTATTAATAATGTTTGTACAATATTAGAAAAACTAAACGTAAAAATATAGAATTATTTTTATTCAGACAAAAATAGTGCCAATTTATTCAAAAAGTGTTTGGAAAAAATTGTGAATAGCTAAGAAGGAGATCTTCTTAACTGTTCTATGGTCCTGGTTTTCATTTGGCTATTCTGGAGATTTATGTTCCTGTCCAAGGCAGATCCGTCCAGTCCTCCTATAAGGCCACCTGTCTTTAGAGATTTATTGAAATCTGAGACTAGGTGTTTCTTTTTGCAGGTCACTTAAGAACTACAGGGAGCTTAGACTCTCACCAAGGACTCTTGGGTGGTTCAACTTCTCCACCTACCACTCTCCTACCTGGTTAATCCATGTGGATAGTATTGCTTTATGACTGTAATTCCTTCTAGCTGCAGATTTGATATGGGAACTTTTACCCAGGAAGCCTGGTGCATTTGTGAAATCCTGAACTATTCCTTGGCAGGTTGATGAATAGGTGTTTCGTTCAGAGCCTCCCATACATGCTGGAGATTTGACTTTTTTCCTGGAAAAAAAACTACACAGTTAATCTGCTTGTCATTCCTTCCCTCCATTTTTGAGAATGATTTTTCCAATAATTCAGTTGGTTCCTTTGAAGAGGTCTCTCACATTTATCGTGGTCTAGACCTTGTAGTTGCTGATCTGATTGCATTATTGAAAAGTATCTTGTCCCTTAGAAATTAATATATGCTTTGTTCAGTGAGTTTGTTCTTTGCCTCTCCCAATTTTTTGATGAAATTACTGGTGTTTAGTTTTTTGGTTGAGATTTGTGAGTGCTTTGTGTATGTTAGTTCTTTATCTGATGCAGCGATATGCAAACAATATTTTCTTCTATTCTGAGTTTTTTTCCATGCAAAATGTTTTTAACTTCATGTTAGGCGCATTTGTTTCTTTTTTTGCTGTTGTCTTTACCATTGGGATCAAAATCGGCTGACACTACCTCTGGTTTTCGTATAGTTCTGGAGAGCTACCAAGTTTTTTTCCTTAATACATCAAATGGATTCTAACCCTAAACCACTTTGATTTGTATTTGATGAGATAAGGAACCAATTATGGACCTCATTCCCACTGACCTGACCGAATGAGTTTTATGCTCTTTATGTCCCTTGGGCTCTACTAGCATGAGACAGGACATGTGGAGATAATACTGGTGCCCTTGAGTAAATCGATGATACAGTGACAGTGATGGGGACCAGTTTCTTTTTCTATCTTTTTTTTTTTGCATGTGGCTTTCCTGCTACCACCTTAATGGCAAGCCTGGCAAGCTACCCATGTTTTATTTACTTGTTATGTGCCAAAAAACTAGTAACAATTATGGACCTCAGTTCCATGACCTAAAGAAATGGTTTCTGGCTCCTCCTGTCCCTTGAGCAAGAGATTCCAGTGGGTTACACTTGCTTGGCAACAAGACTCATGGAGATGTTACTAGTGCTTCACTCCCGAGCAAATCGATGAACAATGGGAGACAGTGACAGTGATACAGTGATTTTTTTTGCTTTTTGGGTCACACCCGGCAATGCTCAGGGTTACTCTGGCTCTGCACTCAGGAATTACTCCTGGCGGTGCTGGGGACCATATGGATCCCGGGTTAAACCGTTTTGCAGAGGCCGGCGGCGTGCAAGGCAAACGCCCTACCCGCTGGGCTATCGCTCTGGCCCCTATTTTTAATTTTTATTATACTGTTGTGAGATATACAATTGCAAGGATGTTCATAATTGGGTCTCTGTCGTACAGTGTTCTAACCTCAGCCTTCCACAGTGCCCCATTCCCACCACCAATGTCCCAAAACTCCGTCCCACTGAACCCAGCCTGCCCTTATAGCAGGCACCTCTCTCTCTCTCTCTCTCTTTCTCTCTCTCTGTTTCTGTCTCTGTATTTCTCTCTTCTCTTACACTTTGTGGCTTGCCCTACCAATATTAATGGCATATGATGTAAGTCTCTATGTGTATATTCAGTAGTGAGTTCTAGTGTGACTTTATAATTCCTCATTCCCCATCAACCTTCCCAGTTTGTTTACCTTTACAGTGATCATTGTAGAAATGTGAAGATCCTGAGAAGTACCTGGTTCTAATCTTCATAATTATCTAAGCCTCTCATGTGGCCTTTGAGCGCCTATACACCAGTGATAGGGTCTGGTTTGTCTCTTGTCCGGCTTTGCTGGTTGTGGAGGCTAAGAGCCCGGAGTCACAATTCCACCAACAAGAGGGGGAGGAGCCAAAATTCTGCTCCAAGTTTGCTGGCGGGGCCACTAACATGTCTGTAACCCCTAGGAGCTATGTTGGACTCAGCCAGGGGTTGAGTCGTTTACCGGTCCTCTGAAACTCCATGGGCTGGTCCACGTGGTAGAGCAGCGCGGCCTTCTGTGGTCTGGTCTGTCTCTTGTCTAGCTTTTGCTCCCCTCTTTTAATCTTTTTAACGAGAGCTGATTTTGTTCCAATGGTGGTTTCCTTCTGGTATATTTTAAGTCCCATGAAGAGGACTCTCTTGGGGGTAAGAGGAAAGGTGACTAGACTAGGTAGTATTGGGTTCACATTACAAATTATTACAATATCCCAAGTGGTAATCAAACTGCCTTTTTATGTTCTTGCCCAATCTCTTATTGTGGTTTGCACAAGAGCCTTAAAAGCAATGTGATGACTTTGAGGACAAAGACAAGGCCAGCTCTGGTGGCACCTGCCAACACGTGCTCCCAGAGAAATACATGTTCTCTGGAGTAAAAACTGCTGGTTTACTGAAACTATATTAAATGATAATATTAATTTCTTTTTGCAATATTCATTTCAACTTGAGTTTATAAGCAATAGCTGTGATTTATTAATTATTTAAAAGATAAGTGCTTGTCTCAGATCATCTTCTAAAAATTAACCTTTTTATGTATTTGATATGAAATTTTCTGACCATTACTTCTAGCCTTGTATGTTGTATTAGGTTAGAATGAGAGAAAGATTGTGTTAACTCTAAATCAAGTTCATCAAATGCTTTTCATGAACCTCATGTGCATAGA